>NAOQ01000186.1:13165-53488 GCA_002751075.1 Ichthyophonus hoferi | reverse complement strand
AGCTAGCGTCCAGCACTTGCTTTTATACTGGATTGTCTTTTATTAATTTACAAGTTGGACGAGAATAAAAACCGATTACTATTCGTTGGGCCAATAACGTTTTAATGACTTAAATTTACATAACATGTATAAAACAAGTGATTACTTGCTCTAGGGATTAGATGCGCGTTTACGATTTTTTGATTGTAACTTTCTGATAATGTTATTGCATACAATGTTTAAATATACTATTAATATTTTAATAAATTTAACACGGGAGTAATACTTACTTCCTATTTTAATTCTGCATACAATATATTATTATTGGCAGCAGATACAATTGAAAGTAAGACAGATCTTTGTTTAACTAGTGTTAGTCCGGTTCAGGACTGTAAGAATCGCAGATCAGATAATTTGGTTTGACTTACGAAATACCGTACAATGGTTCTGTACTATAATTAAGATCTTAATGCTGACAGGCGGTAAAATCTATAATATAGTATGAAAGGAGTTATACTTAAATGACAGAGGGGAAAATACTTCTCCTCCAACAGAAGGTATAATCTACATAATGTCTCATCAGGCGGTAGTTGATTGATATTTTCCAGTTTCTGTCAATCATCAGGTGTTGGAGCAATGATTAGTTGGTGTTTGCAATTTGATTGTCTGCAGATCATGAGCATTTTGTCTTTCCAATATTGAAGGAAAATTCTGGATTGATGATTAGCTGGGAGGAAGAATTTAAGATTGCTACTCTGAAGAAAAAAATTGGCAGTATCCAATAGGTGAGTCAGATTTAGAACATCTTGGCTTGAGTCTGTAGATTGATGCGATTGGTTAATGGCTAATGGGTATACTTGTTTGTCGGGTTTGATCAGTTTCCCTGGATGCTGTAGGTTTGGTATTTTGTTGCTGAAAATTATGTTGAATTGTGCAAACATGTTTTGCATTTACTATGTAAGTTGTTGTATCATCTGATTATGCTATGCATTTTGTTGCATTAGAGCATCAATGGTGTTGCAAAAATCTAATCGCATTTGGTTATAAGGGGTGCTGTTGTCCCTAGGTGTTTGAGAGAATGTGATGTCTTGATGTGTATTGAAGGAAGCATGCTGGTGAAGTTGCCGATTGGTGTCTATAGGAAAAGGAGAAGTGGTTGGATCAACACTAACGGGCTCTGGAGTGTTTGGAGAGAGTTGCATGTTGTTGAATGGAAGCATGCCAGGAGGGCCCATTACCCTATTGCAAAAAGAATTTGACTTGGATAAAATTAAATCTAGTAAAGTGATTTGAAGGGTCAAAGTTTCCTTACTTGTATGAGGTAAGTTCTTGTCGTCATATTCTGTATGCTAAACTGCAATCGCAGTATTCTCGGCTGAATCTACGCCAACCCCTACCTTTTTCAACTTGTCAGTATCAATGGAGATAAATACTTTACCAATATTTAAGGTACCTGTTATAGTAGGGATGTGTGTGTTGTGAACGGAGTGGAGATATGTTAATATCTGTTTTTGTTCTATTTGTTGTTCTTCCATTTCTAGTTTGGTTTTCCTTTTGAGCCTATTCATACTCTCTTTCTTAAGGCAATTAATTATTTGTATTTTTATTTTTTTAGCTGGGCGCCTGCCAATAAATTTGGTTCATTATTTTTCTGTGCCGGCTCTGTCTATAACCGTTCCCTTTATGCATTTGCTAACGTAAAGGCTCATCATAAATATTCTAGTTAGCTAATAAAACTCTTAAAAAAATTAGAGACCCAATAGTGATGTCTGATTCTATCTCAATATGGTTATAACTAGTGTTTCCTTATTTTAATGGCTTATTAATTTTTAAGTGTTGTAAAGCTTCCAGGTATCTTTTCTAGTATCTATAGTATCTATGATGTAATTTCAGATTAACTAAAGGAGGAGAGCTGCGCAAACTAAGCACTGACTACATGATTCAATGGAATATATACTGAGAGAGAACAACATTGGTTTTTTTCACTCTAAGGCGTGGACCGAAGAATGGTCTTAGTTGACGGCTTATGCTAAGAAGTAAAAAGGATTTTATTTAAAATATTTTTTCAGTATTACAAATGAACGAAGTAGGCGTTACATAATCCTCCGCCGATGTACTGACCTGTCAATATATCCAATTTAATCAGGCAGATAATGAATTATTTATGCTGGAATACGCATCGGTACCTATGCTAGTGCAGTAGTGCACAGCTTTACTGTAAACTCGCTCTAACTTATTTAATTTTAAAAGGTCATGGTGAGCCTCGATCCAATCGGTATCTTTAATCCAATTGTACTGAAATAAAGCGTATCAGTTACAACTGTCTAGTTGTAAGTATCCAGCTAATTGTCCAATGGGCCTTAAGTATAAGTAACTAAAGGATAGATAAAGTTACGCAATGAGATAGCGCGGTGCGAGGCTAATTACTGTCATTAACAAGTTAAAATAATCTTAATTATTAGCTTAAAATTACATCAGTAAGTGCTTGCAAATTGTGCATTGATAAATTAATTTAAACGACGCACTTGTAATATAAAGGAATAAGCTGTAACAAAATAAGCATTGAACACTTTGTGATTGTGAGTTTCGATTAGAAATTCTGGTCGTAACACAACAGTTATAATTTACATCATCGTAATATAGCACCTCATACTGATCGGTCTCATACAATTTCCACATTAGCACCTAAGCGAATCAATGCATCAATTCCCTCTGGATTAGAACAGAGGTAAAATTACTACAGCCAGTTAATTAGAGAGAGTCAGTATATGGACTTCCATAAAACCTCGAGCACAATAACTAAACCTTAAGGACAGATCAGTTCAAGTGACTTTCACTACCGCTGGCCTGGCAAAATTAACCACCATAAAAATATTCAATTGGAGATCCTGAGAGCTGTGGGCAAGTCGCTAGAACTACCACAGATTTTTATAATATAGTCCTACTATACAATACTCAATGGGCCACCCCGAAGCCTGTGAACAAGTCACTAGAACTACCATAGATTGCTACATACTTAATGAGCTTGATAAGGGCCAAGATAAATGGTAAGATATAGGGAGTCAGGAATATCGCTGCACTTTTCACACTGTAATGGTGGAAGTAATATTATAGCCTTAAATCGTGGGATGAGGAGGTGTCACCAAACAAGCAGGTCCTGTACCATGGCACAGATATCTACTGAGATAATGAAAGGAAGACTGAAAATGATAATAAATCAAGTTACCATCCAAGACGATTTAAGGTCAATATTAGGAATCCTGGTTGAGGAAACCTTTCATAACTGCAAAACTAGTTTTTATATTTATGGAAACAGTAGAAAAAAAAAGGGAAAAAAAGTGGAAAAGTTCAAAACCGATGACACTGCTACTATAAATAGAGTACAAGAGAACTGAACTGAAGCTTTGTATGAGAGATGGAAGTGTTAAGTTTCTAAGTAACATAAATAATGTATTTCCCGTATTTCTTGTACATGCTTTAAAATGCCCTGAAGAGGAGAAAGTAGTTCGTATAATTGTAGGCATTGATCCCTGACTTGTTATTATTAAATACTTCGTTTAATTTATGAAGCTTTTTTTTTTAAAAAAAATTATCAGAAATTTTGGCCGGTCAACGGGTATATATATGCTTTATGGACTGAAAACATATATCAGCGAAAAGTCCATGCTTTCAAGTTTTAAAGGGACTATGGAGTATGTATGAAAACTGAACTTATCGTACTAAGTTTTATTCACCATCTCTGTTCAGTCTTAAATTATATTACCAGTGAGATATTGTATCACATTAAATTAGAGTAACGATAGATTGAATACTGAAGTCAATCTATACAATATATTGGCAACACATTGAAGCAAAGCTTCTACATTTGGGTAACTGGACACGTCGTTTAGGGGAACTAACATTCTTATCATCCGAGGGGTTCTCATTTTTTAATAGTTTGCAGCAACTCGACATTGTTCTATCAATCTATTGACTAAAAGGATTTTTTGGAAAAATATTTGCTTATACAGTTATCATAACTAAAAAGACAATATTATCTTAGTAGCCACCTAAATAAAAGGAAATGGAACTAAAATATCCGCACGAAAATTGGGTAATTTCGAAACCATACACCAATGAATGGCGTATGACTATAGTTAGACGTGGTACCACATATCTTGCTTATGCATTACTAATGTTTTCAACTCCTATTCCCTAGTAAATATATGCCTTGATCTACTAAAGCACACGTATCTATCACTCAATCGTATGGCCTGAATACGTAGTACAGTTGGACCAGTGTTAAAATCAATTATTCTCTTTATTTATAAATAATTGAAGAGCTCTGTAGAAAAAGTATATTCCAGAGGTTCCCGGAAATAAATCGAAAAATCTCGAAAATAGATAAATCCGGAAAAAACATGGTAGAGGAAATTGAAAAAAAATACACCTTTTTTCTATTTCTATTAGGAGAATTGTATTTATTTTTTACATATATTTCTCATGATTTTTTGATGAAAAATCTTATTCAAAGAAAAGATGTACCTTTATTTTCGAGACCTTTTAATTTATTTTCGGAATTTGTACATCTATTTTCGGGATTTGTCAATTTATTTCCAAGAACCTGTAAACAAACGCAATTCTGGAGGTTGTGTAATTTTTTGAATACAGGGTTGCAAATGTTCTTTATTAAGAGCCAATGATTGATGGGAGTTTAACCTGTAGCAATATGTGTAGCCAATAGGCAACATAGCGTATATCGATATCGTCAGTTGTAGAGGTCACAGAGCTCCTTATCTAACGGCTACATCTTCGTATATATGGTTTAATTACATTTTACTAACATTCCAATCTCCAGGTTAACTTATGCTTAGATGATTAAATTATGTAAAGAGAGGTCGAATGAAAATGGACACTTTTACCTCTGCCCAGCATGCGTAATCGTTGGAAACCATAGCAAATAACCTTCTTCTTGGTCAGATTGGGTACTAATGAAATTTCATATTCACTAATGCCTCCATTACATAATCAATTCACAATTGGGAAACTGTAACCGTGCCTGATATATTTATATTGGTTTATATATATTGCATATACACACACAAAAAAAAAACAAGCTTCAGACCAATTGAGGGTGTTTCTATTATATATATGGATAGCAAATGCATTACATTTACATGCATACGCTGAGTATTCTACAGAACCAGAGCCAATTATAAATATCCACGCGATGATAGGAGGAAAATCACAACTGAATCACACGATGAGTCAGCCTGCAGGAATTTCTATCTAGATAATTAAAACGGTTTAGTGTTTTAGGACTGAATAATTATTGGATAGCTATGACGCCTTCCTAAATGAAAAGTTGGCAGCAGCAGCTTCATGTAACATGGTTTGGCTTTCATACAATAAATGTAAATAATTTATAAAATTTTATATGATATTTATGAATAATATTTTATTATTTTTATTGATTCAGCGTCTTTAATCTGGTATGTCATCATTAAATGATATCTTGGCATACTTGTCAAATTAATTCAATGACGTACAGATGTCTTTGAAATATAGTAATCTTGTCTTTAATCCTAATTAATTTAATTTTTATAATAAAAATAATTTAATTTAATTTAAACAATATAATGCAACATTTTTTATCAAGTAAAATACATAATATTTTTAATAGAAGACATTTTAAAATTATTTATTTTGCCTATATCTGCACCCTTCAGAAACAAACAAATTAGATCAAGTTTGTTTTCCCAGGCGCTTTATGCGAATGAAATTTAGTGTAACTGAGCAATCACTTTAATTGATTAAGAAATGTTTTAAAAACCGAAGATAAAGAATCATGCTACAAAAATAACAATATAATTTATCAACATAGCTTGTATTAGCAATAAGAGACAGAATAAGAGCGAGTGAAAATTATATATATATATATACATGTCAGTGAGTTTTGGATTCCATCGAACTGTAAGCCCGTTTGGACAAGCAACGATGTCTTTTTCCATAAATGGAGAGGAGCAACAAATACCTACAGGGTATCATGTGAACCATGTGTTATTCTTTCCAGGGGTGGCAGTCTCAGCTGGTATGGGTCATAACCCATTTTTAGCTCACGAAAGGCTGGCAAACGACCCTTTTATGTCACAGTTAATGCAACAGGTAAAAATTGTTGAATATTTATTCTTGGTAATTATGTGTCCCTCATTTCACATTTGGTTTTCTTTTTTAGTCAAATTCCTTTGCTTCCTGCTAAATTTGTTTATCTTCAGGCTTCAGGCTTTTTTATGTTACAGGTAAAAGTTGTTGAATATTTATTCTTGGTAATTATGTGTCCCTCATTTCACATTTGGTTTTCTTTTTTAGCCAAATTCCTTTGCTACCTGCTAAATTTGTTTATCTTCAGGCTTCAGGCTTTTTTATGTTTATAGATATAAGTAGATAGGTGTGTAAATGCCTTTTCTAAACTAAAACAATTCAAAACTCAAAACTTCAAAACGATTATCTTAATCATTTTACTTTGTTTTAAAAAAAGCGAAAGCTGAAGAAAAAAGAGTCATATTCACATGTTTTTATTGTTCACAGTTCTTAGAGCTACGAGCACAAGGTCTTCACAATGAGGACGACTTTCAAAGAATACTTCTTCTCAGTCAAAATGATAGGCATGGACCTCCCCCTGCTTCCTCTAACGCCATAAAACGGTTGCACCGGTTTAAAGCAGAGAAAGGCGATAAAAATACCGATGTGAACGAGTGTGTAGTGTGCATGGAAGAATTTCACGAGGGGGAGGAGTTGGTGAGCATGCCGTGCAAACATGTCTTTCATGAGACCTGTCTTTCGCCTTGGTTGCAACAACATAATACTTGTCCAACCTGCAGGGTCACTGTTGAGGTATACATATATTTTCAACCGTTGATGGTCTATGTTATAGCTATGCACAGATAATATAGTTACACTGTCTTACACTCATTTCAAAAAATTGAGTCCCACTTATATATCCTCATATAAGCACACATATACATACAGACTGTCAATCGGACAGGCGCTACTGCGTATTTGAGTACAGTACTGCCATGCTAATACAGACATATATATTTCTTTGCTCTTTGCTAATTTTATATCTTTCTTGTCTTACTTACTTCCTTTCTCCCCTCTCCCAGGCTTCTACCGACCCCTTACCCTCCCAACAAGATACACATGGTCAAAGGGATGGCGACAACCTATTGGATGTGATTACGTCAGCCGCCACAACTGCAGCCACCTCAGCATGGAATTGGCTGTTTCCCAACCAATCAGTAGGGAGGGCCAATGAACGGATAGTAGTAGAGGAGGATGGGTACGAAAATGACTTCAGGATGATGAATGACTACCTCAATTCATACCACAATCACCGGGAGGATGCTGACTATAATCATATATTGGAGCTCTCTCGCAATGAAGAGGACCAGAGGCAGAGGACACGCAGACAGTATCCCACCATAAATGGGCCACACTTATTAAGCGCCCCGTTAGATGTTGATAATGAAGCACTAGCAGCTATGGCGTCGGCCATGACAGTGCAGGAGTTGAAGGCTGAGATACAGGCAGCTGGAGGGTCAGTAGAAGGCTGTCTGTATAAAGAGGATCTAGTGAGGATGTATGCACAGTATGTGTTGGCTGAACAGGGCGGTTATGCCACTCACTCCCCTAGCAATGACCCTCAGCCAATGTCAGAGTACAGGTATGTTAGCTCATCATCAGAGGGCATAAACCCTCCAAATGATACCCATGACCACTTCCTACAACCTAGCCAATCAACTTATCCTTCCTTCCATCCTCAGTCAGTCGCCCGCTCGTCCCCTGTAGTATTACCCAGCTCTCCTTCCTCCGCCAATAGTCTCTATCCCTCCTTCCATGAAATGGATGATAATAGTATGGACACAAATATTACCACCACACCTCATACGAACATGCAACCACAGGCACATTCACAGGTAATCTCGGAGGGTGTACAGGATAGGACAACACCCAATCAACTCGAAATAATGATTCAATTACCTAATGGCCAAAGCATACTACAATACTTTTCACCTTACGATACGCCTAATGAAATACTACTGTCAGTGGAAAGACTCTCTGGGTTTAAACGATGCCTTCATGTGCTCCACTACACAGGATCTCTAGCAGGGCAACCAAGGCTACAGCATGAAAGAACTTTACATGAACAGGGTATTACCAATAGGACGCGGTTGGTGTTACACCGTATGTATTAGTGTAGGATAATCAGGGTAATAGGTTGGTTGCGCCTAGGGTCAAAATACCTCCCCACATGTATACATTTAGTTTCATTGTAAATATTTCATTACCTTTTTTTCTTAGATGTGGTTGCCGCTATATCTCTAATGTGTGTGTGCATGAATGTATGTATGTACATTTAAAGAATAGGCAAACAAGTCTAAACATATGCAAACACTCCTTACCCCATCTCTATACGCATGCATGGGTACACACAATAGATATTCCATAAAAATTACACTACATTATTCTACTTACGAAATCTCTGTAACTATGCCTACAAACATATTAATATATTCTCGTTATTATTACACTTACATTATTATAAGGGATTTATATCTTTAGATACAGAGTTCATATCTAGACTGGCCAGAAAGACCTGTATACTATATCTGATAAAGCTATATGGCAACCATTTTATTTATGATTCTGTAACAAGTAACAGTTATACAGGAGTACGCCATTGACAGCCGTGCTGTACTAGGGCTTTATATACTGTAAACCATATAAAAATAAGATAATCTAATATAGATCCATACTATTCATTGGACTGTATAAAGTATATACTAAGTAAATATTATTTACCTCAGGACCAGATTATTAGTACTAAGTTTATAACATGATTATATCCTACTGTCTGTCCTCGCGCACTATTCCATCTAGAGATATTGTATTTAACCATAATACAACAAGGCGTTTAATTGCAATGTTCCAACCTTCATCTTTTCCCTTTCAACTTATTATCTATTGAAAATTTCTCTATAATAACGGGTATATATGACCAGGATCCATTCATTCTTTAGGATCTTCCAATGCGTTGTAGCGGGCCCTTGCCTAAGAGGGATGTAGGTATAGGTAAAGGAAGTACAGGGTTACATAATGTCTTACTAGCTTATCTATAGACATCTTGTATAAACCGTCCAAGTGCTTATCTCACTCGGCCTCTTAACCATTTATAATGCTTACCTAGCCTCCTAATATATAGTCACTACCCCTAGGCCCTCATCTATCTAGGTATGCAACCACACATATAAAGTATGCGTATCTGCCATGATTACTACCCTATCATTAGAATGAGGACTGTATAGGGAAGGCTATGACTAATCCAAAATATTTATTATAAAATAACAACCTTCATCACAGTAACCATTTTATAAGAATCGTTTGGCCAATAAGCATTCCTTTTTAAGAAAAATAAAATAAGATGTAGTATAATGATTGATAAAGGTGACTCATAGCGGGAAGCAATAAACAAACCCTAATGAGACAGCTACGAGGATGATTGGATTTATAGATAAGGGCACTATATATATATGTGTGTGTGCATTTATGTATGTATGTATGCATGCATGCATGAAAAGAGGCAGAGGAAAGATGTGTAGTTCCATGACAAAGACCATAAAGAATATGCATATATATATATAAGGAAAGATTCGATGGCTGAGAGGACAGAGGGCTAAGTCTTACATAGTTTAGTCGGGCCTCTCTCGCTATGTTCTCCGTAGTAGGAGTGAAACTACCACCCAGGGCCCCGACTCCAGCACCTTGTGCATGTACTGTGGCCTATACAGAAGTGGGTATATATAAGTGGGGACGGTATATTACATATATATGAATCTATTAATATAATTACAAGGTGTCGCAGCAACCTCCAATCACGATTCATTTTTTCTACTCTGATGAGTCAAAAACCAATCATCTCTTTTCTTCGTTCTTTAAGCCCAATCATTCCACAATCCCCTTAGAGCCTCTATTGGTCTCTCTAGCCCCCACCCCTTTACCCAATTATAATAGTCATATAGTCTCCCTCTCCTACCACCACAGACCAATCATTGCCAGTTAGGTATGGATGCTATTAGTGTACTGTACGGCTATAATAGGGCTTATACCCAATCACCTACCAAGATAGGTACTGTAATACCCTGACCCTCCTTGCCTAGGCCCATGCCATCAGTCCACCCCATCTTCCTTAGCAACTGGCTTCCTTTGTTGTCGGCTCGGATACCATCCTTGGTTGGTTGCTCGTATGATCTATATATATATGTATGTGTATGTATGTGCATGTTAATATGAGTATATTATGGTTAATGTCTAAGTGTAAGTATGAATGAGGGTGGGTGTGTGCATATATGATAGTATGATAGTGTTATAGTATGTATATGTGTATGTGTGCATGACAGTATATATATAAGTAAGATTAAAAAGAATGATGTGAGAGGATTAAGTCTTACATAGTGCATTCATCTATATACACACACTTGTACTAAAATTTAAAAGTAGAGGCATGTATATTAGCACCTGCCTGAAGGCCCGCCATACATCTCCCACACATCTAGAACCTTAATGAATAAACAAATCAAGAACATAAACCTACATGCATGTAACACCAACGAGTGTAGGAATAACGTATGACTAGGCACCACCACCACTACCCGTTAAAAGAAAGCCAAAGAAAAGGTAATGACTAATAGATAATGTACAGATCTAACACAGCATAATCATAATAGACTTAGACGATGCAGATTGTACATGTGCCCAATCTCCAACTTCATCTACCCTCATGGAAAATATTCTATATTTTATATGAAAAACATCCACAAATCATACAAACATAACACACGTCCTTAACAGCTCCGCTATACTACTATACCTACACACTAAGTGATACATACGATATAGCCCCGGGCTTCTTGGCTGGCCCGTGCAGTTGTGGGGCCTTCCTATTGGTATCTAGGGGCTTATTTCCCGTGTCGTATAGGAGCCGCCTCTCTTTGGCTCTATCTCGGTACTGGGGGCCTGCCTAGTCCCGTAAAGCACATTAGGTTGCACGCTTATCAACACGTCCTTGGCACACGCACAGACATATATATGCACAAGTCATCCTATATCCTATACTGTATATATAGGACAAAGGGTCTAGCTGGTTTGGTGGAGCAGCAGTGATAATAGTCCAATGGGGGTTATAAATTATAAATTAGTTGACCCTACACTGAATCAAATACGCCTTTGAAATAATAGTCACTTTGCATTGCAGAAATACTCCAGAGGACGACCTAGATTCAACTTTAACAACCGATTGGACGGATATATGAGACTATTGCCAGTCATTGGTCCCATATTGAAAGAAAGTAATGGTATATATTAAGAATCTGTGACTCAAAATCAGTTTCACATCCCAAGTCATGCAGAACACATACCTACAACTATTGCATATAACCAATATCTAAAACATAAACGCAGGTGATTCAAGTATTGCACACTTCTAAAACACGAAAGAATATTTGCATACCTATATTTGCACATATATAGGGGGAGGGGGCATAGGAGGAGGAACTCAAATATTGAGCAACACAAACATTTACCCTATTACACGACATATACGTGAATCTACAGCATAGGTCAGTACGAGTAAATTATACTACCCCATGCTAATCACTAACAGCCTGTATACAAAGGCAGTATGTGAGGTGCGGCCTCTTTGTTTGTTGAGAGATACAGGAACAAGAAACACACAGAAAGGGAAAGAGGGTGAGAACCCAACAATACCTGGGTGATTGTAGGATATAATATGGTATGATATGGTATGGTATGGTATAGCATAATAGAATACAGAACAACAAGCCAGACGCGACGATATAAAAACTTACATCTTCGTGTTGAGCCTTAAGAACATCTAAGAGTTCGTTCACTTTAGGCTCCAGGTTGGTCTGCAGTGTAAGTGCATAATAAGTATACTGCTTGTTATAATATATTAAAAAACAAAGTAAAGGTGCAAAAGAAATCCTTGTAAATATAAAGAATGTTACTTAAAGCAAGGGGTATAAAGAAATATAGAGGGGCATGGAAGAATATATAGCATGAAACAGAAAGAAATAAAGAAATAAGAAGAATGTGTCATGGGTCACATGGGCCAGGTGGGGGTGCATACCGCGTGGAGAGATGATACGGCAATATGTTTTGTGAGTACCTCGGCTGTTTTAAACTTGCGGTTGCATAGCAGGCACTGTAGATCATCCCATTTCACAGTTTGCAGGTGGACCTCCTCTACAGCCTCTTGTCTCATCTTAGATAGGTAAGGGTGGGAAAGGTACGGTATAAGCCCAATGGCTAGCACAAAGGATTGCTAGCGAATGTGTATGTGTAGGCCAAAGAACTATTGTCTTGGTATAAAGCCATACATGCAGGGGTGGCCAAATCAAAGGAATTGGGGCTCTGATTATGGATTATGCATTGCTTATGTGCATCCATAACATGTTTTCTGTTTCCTATAACCTAAACCTATTATGGTATGTGATAATCCTGGGCAAATAATTCCTAGAAACTCGAAGAACAAAACAAAGACAGAGAGCATGCTTCTATTTTGTACAGCAAGTGAATAATAGATATACTACTGTATAGCAGGAAGGGAAGGTTAATAAATGATAGGTAAGGGAGAGACAGGTATGGGAGACTTGAAGAGAGGCCATTATATAAGGGTAGGTATGTGTATGCAGACTAATAGATAGTCTCTACACAGCCATAGAGACATAAACTATAGTTATCAGGTGGTAGTGATGCGTGCTTCGCCAATATACCTGTGTCAGAGTAGCCTCATCCCATTCGCCGTCAGTCGGATCCTGGTGCTCAGCAATGACCTAATTGGTTGTTGCCATGGAGAGAGGGAGAGCGAAGCCATAGAAATACAATCACGGCAAGACAGTCAGTAGGAGGAAAAACAGCACTTGATTGGCAGAGCGCCCACCAATGGGGTCCGCCTCGAAGGCCACCCAGGGACAGTAGCGATAGCGATTGGTCTGTTAAACCAAGATTACTCAGGGCAACGTGACGTTGGTTCACGTATATAAAACTTACCATGTGGATGCCCCTTGAGGTGGCCTCATCCACCCATTGTATTCTCATACGACTAATGAGATGGTGATACAGGTGGTACACAGAGACGATAGAGAGGGCACTAGCAGATATATATATATAGGCATGCACATAAAGACAATGGCTGCCTCGCCTTTTCATTGGAAACTATTGCTATTTCTATTTAAGAAAAAGCGACAAATAAAAAGGGGGTGGGGATAATAACAGTAACACAAAAAAAACAAAAAAAAAAAAACAAAACAGGCTGAGTATTGTATTGTGTGCGAATATAATAATATCAGTTGTATATATATATAAGTGCACTCTAATCTCACTCTCACACCACTGATAAACTGCCAATCACCACCTCCCCCTGTATAGGTATATGGCACCTATACATATACACACCCTCCCCCCAGAAATATAACACAACACTCCACTACACCCACAGCAGACATTTTTACGTTTGGTTGAGATGGTTCTTGGGCATGGGTAGTGCCTTCATCGGTCTCTTCGGCTGGGTGAGTCCAGGTGACTGGTGTAGACAGCACCGTGGGTGCATCCTGGGCATTACCAGTACCCCCATTCTCCGTGGTAGCTCCAGGGGTGGTAGCCAACATGGCTTTAGCCATAGCCTTTTCGCATTTCTGTTTTCTCTTACGTTCCTTTTCTTGTTGCTTCTCCCATTTTTTAAGATCTAAGGCAATCTTCAGTGAGGAGATGGGGAGGGGGGGTGGTTAGTACTGGACGTAGTCCTACTGGGATCTCTATAAGATGTGAAATGAGACATTTTGCCCTGCCTATCTGCTCATTATACATTGCTATATTGTGCTATATTATGTTATATTGTGCTATACTATGTTATATTATATTGTCTTATATTATGGTATGTGATACTATACAGTGCCATATTGCATTATACATGCACCACAGGGCCAGTTTTAATGTTTTGGTGTATCAACCTGTTCTAAAGCTAAGTGGCACCGCCACTCATATAATATATAATGGTAGTACCCAACATACAAGATTGCGATTGGACAGCTGCACATCTCCCCCCTACCATGCCTTGTCCTGCCTATAACCAATTACCTGTTTCGCATCCTTGGGGCCATCAATCTTTCGTTCAGACTTTGTCGTTGCTGCCAATATCACGTGACCGTAAGCATCTTAGCCCAATCATATCACCCTGCCTTTGTATATTTTCCTCTAAGGCCTATAATTATCTCTTTCCTATAGGTTCACTTATTATACTATACTATACTCCACTATACTATACTATACTATACTACATTATACTATATTTATACTATACTACACTATATTATACTATACTACACTACACTATACACTATACTTTACTATATACTACACTATATTATACTATACTACGTTACACTATACACTATACTTTACTATAATTTATATACTATACTATACTATTATACTACACTACACTATACACTATACTTTACTATACTATATACTACACTACACTATACACTATACTATACTATACTATATTATACTACATGCTACCACCCACCTCATACCACTCCAATCCCAACCTCAAAATGAGCATTTATAAAAATGGCAGTGGAAAGACGAGCCAATCATATTCATTCTATTAACTTGACAATATACGAATATAAGTCATAAAAATAAAAATAAAAAGAAACAAAAATAGAAAATATTGAAAAATTGGGTATATAATAAGATGATATACATACTATTATCCACTGCTGAGGTCTGGGTTGTGGTGCTGGAAGGGTTAGACGCCTGCCCTGCCTCAGCTCTGTAAAGGGATTGGGTATAAGTCAGGGTGGCATAGGCAATGTACCATGTATAGGTATGTACATAGGGAGATGGGTGATTGGCGATAGTATCTGAGTACGTACCCAGTCTATATATATGACTTGATTTGGATGTGCTCTCTTTCCTCTGCCCCTATAGGTTTCTTTGTTATGGAACTGCATATATATCCTACAAAAACTAGTTTAATAACTCTCTCTCCTTAGGTATAATAAGAAAATAAACCCAGCTGGAATGATGTCCATGTGCGGTCTCTATAATCCATTGCAAGTAAAATGGCACTTCTATTATTTATCTTCCTGACTTCCTCCACCATCTTTTCTTTTTTTACCTTTTCTATGTGCTCTAGTGCATGACCTTATGTGATTGTGTGGGTATATCATACCATAATGACATACATATACATATACATATACACATACAATTATGAAATACTACAGATCCAACCCACCCACCTACTATCCTTTTGTTGTTGTGTAGCTGGAACATAGGTGCTAGAGACAGGGTCATAATAAAGATAGGCATTGCGTGTACTATCATAGAAATACTGTGATGTTTGGTCATAATAGTATCGGGTATGTATCTCATAGGTATAGCCAGTACTCGGGTCAGTTTGAAGCTCCGGGGCTGTACGTTAATAGGCGTTTGTGTGTAGTAGGATAGTGGGATAGTATATAGATATTATGTATAGGTATGTATGTGTAAGTGTACTTTGAAGTGTAATTGTGTATATTTGTATGTGTGCTTTACTATGGTGCAAAAACAACATCGAGTCCAACCGAAGAAAAGCTAGGTTAGTATATGATCAAGTCTGGCACTGGAGTTTTTTCTAATAGTTATATACTTAATGCACTTAGGAACATAACGGCGTGTGCAGACATACATATATATATATGATCTATAGGTAGTAACAGTGGACAATGTATGCATGTATTGGTTTATAAAGGAAATAAAAAAAAGAATAGATAGCATTAGTGAAAGAAGTTGAAAATAGTTTAAGGAAAATAGTAAAGATGGAATGAATGAGAGAAAGGAAAGATATGCGTTTACGTGACACTAACGTAATGTAATGTGATAGAAATAGAGATACAAAGAGTGAAATAGACTTAGACTTATACACACTGGCAACAGGCGAGGTGCATGTGTAGAATGATATTTGATTCTTTATTACAAGATGAAAGTGGTGTAAAGGGAAGAAGAAAGAAAGAGAGAAATCAAGAGTAAGCCATTCATAGATAGATAGAGAGTAGGTAATAGCACAGATAAATAGATAGGTAGATAGATAGAAACAGAGGTGTACCAGGATACGTGACAACAGCGCTACCAGCCGCTAGCTCCTTGGACTGTAAGACAGGTTCGGATCGGGTTTGGGAGGTAGTAATAGGCTGAGACGGAGCTGTAGAGGGTACAGAGCTCCTCTGATCAGGGTTGTGGGTGGTGGTGGGGGCGGACTGGTAAGCTGTCAGGGGGGCTGCGTGGGCCATACCATGGCCTGCCTGCTGCTCTAACTGCTGGAGATATGCGGCAATGCTGTGGATGATAGATGACAGGATGTGAATGTGTGAATAGCCTTCCATGTCCCTTTCTTCACCATTTCCTCTCATTTGATTGGTTTACTGAAATCGGTAATTGGACTTGGCCAATGGTATAATCGATATAAAGTGACTGCAACAAAATGCTGGATTGAAGAAAGTCCTACCTAATACATTGCGTAGGGTGGCTCAAGTGAAAAAGAGAGCAGTATAAAGATTGCAATAATGTATTATAATGATTGTGCCTGCCTAGTTGGTTAGGAGATAAAAGTATATTTTAAAAGAAAAGTGTATTTATCTGATAGTAAAATATAATCATAATTGTCTTATAAATATTATTCACTCACCTGTCACCATACAGATGACTGTCCCAATAGACGGTGGTCTCTGGCTGTCCGCTGCCTGATGCCCATTGGGCCGCTGCAATAGCTGCTGCTGCAACACTAGAAAATAATTGGACTATGAGATGGCTACTAGCTATATTCTCTCAAATATCATTGGTCCTAGTGTCCAATCAGAATAACCTCTCGGAAATTGTCTGATGGTACCCGCAATCTTCTATAACATTCAATCCCGTAATACGGCTCGCATAATAACAGCCAACGGGAAGCCATATGTCTAAAGATGAACTAATATAACTGTATGTATGTATGTATGTATAGATAGATATACATGTACATTATACGATATTATATTACATTGCTATAGGATACATATTATACACTCATTACATTTATTACACATCTACATCTATCTATATCTACCCCCTATCCTACACATATACAATATGCCATGGGTCAGACTTTCTGTCCTGAGAAAATAACAAAGAAGGGGTGCATAAAGATCATGCAAGAGGTCTATACAAAGTAGTCCAAGAGGATTCAAGGGGCATAATCATGATACATGTCCAACTAATACAGATAATGGTGATAGCTACACTAAATTCAAACATAAAACATGATTCAACTGCCATTGATGCTAATTATTTTATATCGTAGGCTTAATAGTAAATAAGAGAAGGCTTGTTGTTATGCTATGCAAGGATACGGACGAAGCTAGAACAGGAAAGCAATGATTGTGAGGGAGAAGGAATAAACTAAGGTAAGGTAGTAAAGATTACAACAAGAAATAAAAAGAAAAGTGTTCGAGATCCAGGGAAGGGACCCAGATAGAGGGAGAGGGAGAGGGAGTAGGAAAATGTACTAGCCGTACACTTACCCTGTTGCGGCCTTGCCGTCGGAGAAAGAGTTGTTGTTACCATAGGTAACCCTAACGGTTTGTCCATTCATACTTACTGTCCCAGTGGGTATCATACTCATTACATGCGTGGCATCCTGTTTCGTTTCATCCATTGGCCCGACCCGGCCCGGCCCGTTACACCATATTTAGTATATGTATAACTAACTAGAGCTGGGCACTGGACCCCACCCCTTATCATTTCATATTACAATCTCCTCCAGTAGTAATATCTATCCTTGCTATCCTATATCATTATCTATAGGCCTTTATAGTATTGCCCCTAATACCAGCACTGTTTACCAACCCATCCCACCATGTGTATTATCTTTGCTCTTTATCCTTCCAATGCTATTCCTCGCTCTCTTCTATTTCGATTCATCCTTCTGATCTACTCACATTTACCTTTCCATATGCATATGTATAAACACAATAACAGGCAAATAATGTTGGATATAAGCAATAGAATAATACAACCTATAAGGCGGGCCAGCAAAATATGTATTGGGGCCAGAGAAAGAATTGGGATTGTTATGCATAGTGTGGTGGTGTGTGTGGTGCTGTCTGTATACATTTGTTTGGGGCTTAGGAAATGAAGATAGTAGGCAGTGGATAGTGGGTGGATACGTTTGAAAACCTACATCCACTGTATAGAACTCAACAAAAGCAAAGTCCATTGGTACATGGGTGGCCTTAGTCTCTATTCTCCTGACATCCTTGACATGCTTACCATATGCCACAAACAGGGAATAGATCTGTCAGAGCGGGGAGTTAAACAGTGCCCAAGACCCCATTGGTGTCAGTTTACAACAAGATGGTATAACATATAACATAGCATTGGAATCATCATTGTGTTTGCTTGGTTTTTTTTGGTTTTTTTGTTTTTCTGGTAAACATTACATGATCGAGATACCCATAGTAATTCCTTGACAATGATTGGTCTAAGTCATGATTATGCATCAATAAAACAAAAGATTAAATAAATAGCAGTGGTTCATTGGTCTATGATATGGGGTGGCCGCACTTCATTGGAAATCTGGAGTGAAATTTTAAGAAAATAGCATACATGACGTAGGTATGACGTAGGAGTTCACACCATATCACCCATGCATTGACAAATACCACACCAGACTTAAAATATGATGAAATGCTCGCACTGCACTATTACTAACTTGGCTAGAGTACCTATTAACTCGTACGAAGTGATCAGACCTAACCAGTAAATAAATATTAATAAACTTGTATTTAAAATAGAGTGTAATGTAGTCGTGAACTATTTTTTTCTCTTTTGTTCTATTATAAATAATACAGATGCTGCTTAAAAATACTCAGAGAAATGACATTTCCTCAGGATTCTTTTGACAAGACCATGGAGAGGTGTATTGACGTACTAACAGCACAGTAATGTGATTGAATACATATAGGTCTGCCTACACGTCACACTACATCTAGCAGATATTTACTATATTAATCAGTTAGCCTCGTACATAGTAAATTACTTGGGAGGGTGTCTAGACATAGAGACATATATGTTCTTGAAATATAAAAGGAATGATTAGTCCATTGACTATACACTATACACTGTGCGCATAATACCCCCTAACTGAGACTGCAACCAGTCAGTCAGTTAATTCTAATGGTGTGATGATGAAACAACTTATGAAGCTACCAACGAGGTGATAGTGGCAATGATAATATTATCATGGTCATGACTATATGCAATAACGAGGAGGAGGAAGGTGGAGGGTGGGAGTGGGGTATAACAACATACCGAGATCGGTGATGCAGTGTCAGGCAGATCTCTTAGTAAGAGTAATGGAGTAGGGTTCATTGACACATCCAAGTCACCGTGATTGGTTGAAGCCCCACCCTTACCCCCCGGTCCTGATGTAGCACCATAGGCTCCAGTAGGTGTACGTGACTCGTGACCTATAGGATGCAAGGACTAGCCTTAATACAAAATAATATTGATTGTCTAATATCTAGCTGTAAATATTCGATGTATTTGTGCAAATTGTTATATTTGATATCCGTACTCGACTCCTAGGCCCACTTTACTGAGCTATTCATTGCACTGTATATTCCTTTACTATAAGAGATCATTAAGAATAGTCATAGGTAAACAAAGTCATCTGACATCTATCTGTATCTGGACACACATATACAGATTGGTGCGTAGATTTCTATTTCTATTTATGTTATTTTATATTTATAGGTATATTTCTATTTATAGTTATACTTATACTTATGTTTATGTCTATAATTACGTTTATGTTCATATCTGACCCTATCTATGCGTATATATATATATAATGTGTTTGCATAATAATACTATATATAATTGTTTTCATAAGTGCACCTACCTGTTCTAGTGGCGTTGCAATTTCTGCAAGCATTGCGTCGGTCAAAATTCGTAACTGTACACTGTAGAGAAATAGAAACGAATGAATAGAGAGCAATAACCAATTAGACACAAAGAGAATGTATATGTATAGGTAATGGGAAGAACACATTAGTAACTAAGTAGACAATTAGAAAGTAGCAATTGCCCTGTATCTGCGGTGTTTGTCACGCACCTGGGAGTATTATATTGTATTATATTATATGGTATGGGAATATATAATCTGCAATATAAATATTCAGCTCACAACCAGGGGATCTAATATCGCACAACTAGAGTGGTTATTCCGCATCCAGGGTAATCCGTTGTCCCCCATTTGGGTGGTAAAGTAAATAGTAAATAGTTGGGGCAAAGGGTGAGAGGGGGTGACTAAAGGGCTGTGAATGCCCACTATGCTGCCAGTCTGCAACTAATAAGCAAAAAAACAACTGCTGGACATAAATAATGACTGTCACTAGCAAAGCATTCTTCTTCCCTCCCACTCCTCCTGTACCCAAATATCTATCTATATACCCTGGGATAGGGGTGTCTTTGTTTAAGTTTAGACGCTTGCTAAACATGATGGTGCCAACAGAAACTAATGATATTTTGCAATTATGAACCAATCACAATATCTGAATCAGACACCACTAACTCCTCCTCTGACCTTTAACCTATAGTAACACCCATATGCCATCCCTGCACCTCTCACCTTAGCACAGATCCAATCATCTTCTCCTTTACTATCTGCTAGATGACTGAACTCCATACGAACAGTGACATCATGGATATGTATCACGCCTTGAGAGATATATAAAAAGGAACACTAATTATTAATAATATTTAGATAACATATACATGACTTCCAAAACTAGACAAAGGTAGCATGGGACATAACAATCGTATATTCTACGATTATTTGGATTATATCTATGTTCTCAATGAAATGAATTGATTAGATAATAACAAAAAAGTAAGCTAAGGACTAATGATAACTAGTAGTACACTGTTGGTAACAATTTAATTACCAATCATAACTGTATAACTGAGCTCTAATTGGTTATTGAATCCTAACCGTAGTAGAGGCCAGTTATGTAGCTATATACTACCAATCACCTACACTACATTTTATGTCTGATATTGTTACAAGCACATTTTCCAACCATATTATATGAATATATATAAGGGAAGCCTATCAAATGTATGACGATGTGTATGTGACGCCATATGGACTCTTAAGTATTATCTATCATACAACTATAGTAAGATTCATAGGCTACCCTGTATATTCTCTCACACACCTACATAAATACATACATACATACATACTAATACACATACAATCATACAAACATACTATCTTATATACATTATATCATACCTAATTTCAAATATACCATCATACATATTATCATATATACATATATACTTTGCATATACATCATGTGCAAAGTACCAATGTACATAGCTATGAAGCCACCCACCATTGCAACCCAGTACCCAGTTTGCCGCCTCTGTGGCATCTACAAATTCTACAAATGCAAATCCACGAGACAGGCCTACACAGGGTTAAATGTTAGTCAGAATCACTAGTGTTAACCAAGGTATATCTCTAGACTAATTCTTATCCGACCATATTATTCGCCTATATACAAGCTAGAAAGCTCACAGCATCACTGTGTGGTTAGATAGGCTAGGACAATGACACCTAGAGAGAAAAATATTAAAAACAAGCACACGAGTATGTATATGTGTACTCACAAACAATATGCAGATGTAATAATAGGGTTAACCATAGAAGAAAATAAAGTCATACATATCTATGAACCTACATAATTACATGTACCTCCAAAGAATACCTAAAGAGTAGCAAAAAAACCAGATAGGTAAAGAAGTTATCCAGTCCAATACACCAGTCCTAGCTCACCTGTGCTCTTTTCTTTAATTAATCGCATATCAACCACTGATCTCCCTGCTGTGGCTGTAACGGCCAGCCCCAACTGTATATACGCGTTAATACATAGATACTTAGCATAGCTTTAAAGCGAAAATACAAAACAAACGTGACACTCCTTTTTCTCTCTCCCCATCCCTCTTTCTCTTGCCTTCAATATCTCACTCACGACTACCAATCTATATATTAGCTTTTATGCTTGTACTTTTGCTAGCAGACACTTGCTTATATATAGCAATTCCCAATGTCTGTGTTTTTGTATACAAATATAAAAGTGTAAACACTCATCAGCTTAAAATCACGCCCCTTGCAGCCAGCTACTATATTCCCTATATACCTATATTCTTCTGGCTCGGTGTGTGTGTACATACGTGCGGGTACATATCAATAAATGTATGCCTATATATACACATACATATACCCGTGTAGATGTCGATGTATATGTGTATACATGCATACAATGACTACACTCGCAAGATATTTATTAAGAAGATAAGAAACGGTAGGGCACTGAGTAGTGGTGTATACCGTATGGTTAGAGGTTATACAGTCTGGAGGTGATGGAAAGCATTGCAATGTGGTGCTAAGTGAATGCAAACATGTACCTCGTCTACAGTAGTAGTTGGAGTCAGCCCTCGTAGCATGACAATTCGACTCGGCTCACCCCACACTGGCATATTGGCCCGAGACTAAGGATATCCCCCCAACACATGCCAAGTCAGTCTTGCACTCCTTCACAAGAACATCAATTATCCACAGATATCATTATATTGGTAATCGTTGTGATGAAAACAAGCCAATTGCATTGATTGACGTACTGCTATCCCATGTATCCTCGCCTGCACATCCTTTGCCTAATCTCTAACGCCCTTTCTTCGTTTAATTTTCTCCTTTCTTTTATGTCTTTCATTTTCATACTTGATCCTAATTATTAGATTTTATTCTTCCACTCTTCTACTCGCTTATATTTGCTCTCTTTCTTTCCTTCTTTCTTTCCCTCCGTCTCTCTCTTTCTCTTTATGTAATATATCTCTCTATCTCCTTCCTCGTTCTATTCTATATGCTTTCAGAAATCCCCCCACATATCTTTTCTGAACAGATTGTCTATCGCTATCCATCTCTAATGATAATAATCACCTCTTCCTTCTCTCAGTAGCCCATACACCTTCTATATACTTCCGCCCCTGCCTTAATTAGTCGCCCATCCACAATTATAGTTGTGGATCATGCGTGTGTAGGTACCTCTAAAATAGTGTGCAGATCAAATATATACGCACAGGTTAGTGTACTGGCTGCATTTATTTCTTAGGCGAAAGAGAATTACTAACGACGACTATTGACCCATATGGAAAACATCAAACAATAAAAATATGCCCATACACATACAAATACAATACCTCTGAACTAGAACGAGACCGGCAACGCCGCCTGTCTCTGTCATAACGTTCACTTGCCCTCTTGTCCTCTCTATAACTGTCTCTATCTCTGTAGCGCTCTCTATCTCTCTCTCTGCTTTCATTTCTATCTCTGTATCGACTTCGCTCTTTATCTCTATCTCTATCTCTATCCCAGTCTCTATCTCTGTCCCAATATCTATCTCTATCTCTATCTCTATCACAATCTCTCTCCCTCTCCTTAACCCTATCCCTATCACTTTCTCTATCTCTATCTCTGTCTCTGCTCCATCGACCGGAATCACTAGCAGGACGGTCTGAACTGAGGCTACGTTCAGAACGACGGAGAGGGCTCTCGCCCTCATCATTGTGTAATGGCATAGTTGTCTGTGGCAAAGATTATGTATTGTAAATAAGCCTATATGTGTAAGTGATTTGGACTATGTACCCTTTACTCAGATCAACATAGTTAATCTACCAAAACGTTATACATACCATTCTTTCGCGCATACCTAATCAATTACAGAAATATATAGTATTTGCATTTATCGAAGATATGTAAAGTACGAGTTATGTTAGTCAATATTAAGTCAAATGTAAGCCAAATTTAAAAATGTCTAATGCCTAAAAAAAACTACCTTCTTCCTATCCACACCTTGAGAAAAAAAAAAATTTATCTATATGTAAACTCTACACACAAACTGTGAATATAAATATATAGGCAAATATGACTTATCCAGCCCATATAACATCATCTACAAACGTTATTTTTACTGGGAAAATAAATGATATTATGTTTGTATTTTTGCGCGTTGCGATTTTATCGGGTGGCTAAAACCCGTTCATGACACGGGTAATATCTTAATGATTTTAGGGTGTAATGGGATTTATTATTGGTTACTTAAACATATATAAAGGATAATGGCATCTGATAAGTGCATTCCATATATAAATAAAATAAGACTTACAATATAGTACGATTTAGAAAGCACTCTATTAACCTTACATAAAGTAAACACGTTCTCATTGCAGTTCTAATTCATGATGGCTAGTGTAGTTAGTTATTAGTATAGTATGTGTCCTTGGTATGTTATACGAATAGTTAAAGGTATGTACTAATATACGACCATGGTACTTAACACTGTACTCGGTTCTATGGTTTTCTTAGACTATTTTTTCTTTTTTCCTTTTCCTCTTTCTCTTCTTTAATCCAACTCCACAATGTCTACCAAAGAATTCTCTTCTTTTTTGTTAGTTAGTATGTTTTATATTTAAATATTATCCTTAATTTATCGTCACCTAAACAAGATATGCCTCTTCTTTTCTTCTTCCTTATTTTTCTTTTTTATTGTTTTTGTTGGTTTTTCCTCCATATACCCTCCCGTATTCTCTTGTTATGTGCATTTTGTTTTATTTGGCTGGGATTGCCCGCTATCTATATTTCCTTTATACACGTGTCATAATATATCCTCCTCGAAATTTACGCCTGCTGTCTAGGTAGTCGTTGGTGTTCTTTAAAGTAAAGTGGCCTTGCATGTTTTGTGCTGGTGTTTATTCTATATCGAATTGATGAAACAAAACTTGTCCTTATGCTGACCTCAGCTATGATGCCTTTGAATAACTTCTTCCGATCGATTAAATACTGTTCGTTTACCAACGATTGATTGGGAAATCATATACTAATCTCCTTAATATGTTTGTAGTATCATAGGGACACTGCATCTGCATGCTACAAGTGGCGAGTAATGACTGTGAAGAAAAATGAAAGAAGGAGTTTGTCATTCATTTTTGCGCTGTGCATTTTTACTCCTGCTACTCTTGTATACAAAACATTTGCGACTATATTCTCGCATCATATATATCCCTATATTGGAAGCTCTAACAATAACTTTTGTCGTGCTCACATTTTAGTCAGAATAATTACTCCTATCTTAAGCGACCGACATACATGGTATGATTATACTGAACGCTCTCTTCCCCCTTCTGTTGCCGTGGTGAATAATAGTTGATAATTTGTTTTATTGTTCACATAATATCCCAATGTGAATTATTGCTTACCTAAGATAATAACTAGTTAGCTAATAAAAATGTCCTGTCAACATATTATACACAGGAATATGGTGGACGCCAGGTAGGCTTGAAGCTTGAGTGAAAAATTAAGGATATAAATATTTGTAAGAGTAGCAAATAAGAGGAATAGCTGTGAATTAACGATTATCATTTTCGTAGTCTAATGTAATGTGCAAAGTCACAACTTTTCCTACGGGATATTTCTGTTTAATTGTCTATGTTCAGAGTTAAGTTGCGAGTATAGGCTTGCTCTTGCAAACCCGTTCAGTCCTGTAGATCACTTGATGCTATCGGAATCCAAATTTTAACAATAATCCTTAGGTAGGTGAAACATCTTGAGGTTTTGTATATTGTCCTAGACCTTTGCTCTCAGAGTCCCTAGTAAAGCGGGTTATATCTCAAGCACTAGCATTAAGAGGGTTTAAATGCCCTTAGCATTGATATTTATGTATTGTAACTACTATAATGTGAAGTGCAACTGTTGCTGTTAGTTGGTTGATTGCTTTTGAAGTATATTATAGTTACCAGAGGGCATCTGTAGAAGCCTGTATGTTGATCTCCCAATAAATAATTTAAACGTTTGCTTAATTGTAGTGGTCAGTTCATGTAAGCTAGTAAATTTTTTATTATCCAGAGGATCTCTCATATTACCTCTTCTTTTGGTCATTCCTCCAACAATGTGAAAGCACCATTTGATATTTGATTATGCTGATAATCTCCCAATCTAGTTCACTAAACATTACCCAAGATACCATATAAAGCAACAACTGGTTGAGGATTGTTATGAGCTAGACTACAATAACCTCCAGTAAGCCTATCTTAAGGTTATTCCCATCTAGTTCGCAATGTGTGACAGTGTTGCTATAATTGATACTCTCGATGTCTGGTGCAGTAGTGAGAGAGCCTCTACCTCTACAGTCCTAAAGTATTTCAGTAAAATTATGTCTAGGAGTCTAATGAAAACTCTAATTAATACCTTCTTGCATCCTAAAACCTTTGACCGATTTTTTTTAGAAGCTACTGAATTAGTTAGTTTTCTCTTCCTACAAGCAGGGTTCTATGTAAAAGATTCTTATTCAGAAAAAAGATAATCTACACAAAAGGGGCATTTTACTAACACTTTAAATGAATTATAAAAAACTGATCCAGACTTATTTTTTGTACTTTAGTCATATAGTTTAGGGGAAACTAGAATTGGTCAAACCTGTCTGTCTTACTATTTACTTATCCATAAGTTACGCAGGAGGTAATGTAATGCTTACTTAACTGTTCATTGTGAACAGTGAATTGATGGGTATATTTCTTAATTCTAAAGAATCTCCTGAAATAAAGTAACTTCCCAATTTACTAATGCCAGGCTTATTTAAAATCTTTGTCCTAGAATATATGTTATCTAGATCAGAATAGTTCCCCAAACTATCTAAATCACAATGTGCTTAAAATGTATTGTATTCACTGAAATTCGAACTCTTTGAAGTCAACTCTAAAATAAAGTTATGACTACTGTAATGTACATCCTAATTTATCACATAAACATAGACAAACTGAAGCTTATGCGACATGTTACAAGATCGTTCAATTCCGGATGAGTATGTAGATCAGCCGAAGTTCTGGTGACAAGCGGATCATAAAATGATTGATCCATTATTAGTTGACAGCACAACATTCTTAATTGGGTATATTTATTGGTCAATAGATAGAGAGATCAGATAATTCTAGTGGTCTTGTGAGCGGCATTTTTACGATCGGTCCCATTGACATTGATGAACCGAGTTATGATAGACACCCGCAATAAACGCATGTTACGGAAAGGATAAAAGGAACAAAAATAACTAATAATGAAAAGATGTTAATAACTTTTCAACCATTATGAAACAAAATCTTTGCATTTCTTATATATATATATAATTTATTTTAATGATTAAAAGATACTTGTTCGGTATTCCTATAATCATCGTATCTTTATTGTAATGTCTAGATAGATCAGTACTAGCACTTGAGAACAGGCGCCTGTGTTCTGAGAATCGTTTTCCTGCAAACAACACTAATAACTGCTTAGCTACATTTAATTCCAACAATACGCATTACATACATACTAATTTAGCGCCTCTCACTGATAGAGCACACTATGCCATAAGCACTTTCGCGCCCAAGCGCATTAAGGCAAGAGTACCTTCTGTACTCCTAGCTGAATACAATCGCAACAAACAATTAGAGATAGAATCAGCATATACACCTGCCATTACATTATTTTCTCTTGAAAGAGGATCAACCCTAAGGATTGTGTCTACTGCTAGCCCAGCCGAAGATACTTCTACACAAAATTCCAATTATTATGCAACATAAAAGTAGAGCCATATTGTGACGTAAATTACTATATAACACTTTTTCCACAACATAAATGAAATTCAAAAAACCTCATTACCTAAAAATTTAACTACCACTCAAAAGTCACAATCTCTACTAGTTACGTATGGCAGTCAATGCAACTGTGGGAGTTTCTACAAAATTGAGATAACTGACACGATTTCCTCGTGAGCACAAACAACTATAATATTAGGGTATCAAGATCTCCAAAAGACTTACTGATTTCTTGACCTGAAGGAATGATGTACTGTTGTTAGCTAAGTTATCAGTTTTTATTAAACATGTCTCACATCTAAGTTTAGCGGGCATCTCCAATCCTGAAGATTCAACTACTATTATAGATGATACTCTTTGTAGAGCTATGCCATTCCAATAAGTTTGGCACAACGTCCAATTATAAGTGGGAGGTGAATGATGTTGTAGAATCTTTGTAACCTGAAGGAGAAGATTATTCTAATCAGGCATCTAATAATTTGTTTTTTTCCATAGAATTAAGTACACACTAGCAAGCATATGATATGGCTGTCAATACTCAGATAAATATGCCCAAGATTCCATTAAGGTTCCCATCAACCAAGCTCCACCTCAAAAAAGTCTCGTGTTCCTGTCAGTACTTGGATAAGACCCTACATATAAATACAGCATTCTAAGAAACATGTGTTATAGAGACTTGAAGTATCAAAAATTGGTTATGAGCCCACCCCTATAGGAAACGACCATGCTATGAAAGTGCATGTTCAACAAGAAAAATCGATGTGTCAACTTTTATATTAGCCCAAAGGAGAGCTCAGCCTTTCGTCTTTGTAGATCTTTAATTACAGGCCCGCAACAATTTGCATTTATTTTGCTAGTTTGGATAGGGTCTAAGGAGCTTGAGATTGTGCAGCATCTTATTTTAGGAGCTTATTCCAACAGAAATTTGTATGAATCCGTCTTTATAAAAGAACTAGAAGGTTTAAAGTATTTATGCTTCCATTAATGGGTATGTAAATAACCAACTTTCACTCTATTGGCTGAAAGTAAAATGTCTAGAATCTAGAGTATTAGTAGTCTGACCGTAATCAAAGATTAGGTTAAAGTTTTAAATAATATCAATAGAATTATCTTAAATACTTACAGGAAAATCTATTATAACCGTTTTCTTCTTATAAGTTAACCTCTTGTATTTATAACAATATCATTAAAATCTTTCATCTTTAAACCTTGATCTGGCCTCTTCATATATTTTCCCTTAAATGTATTTACCACAATAGCAATTAACCAACATTTTCTAATATCTTTGGTAGCTAAAACTAGTATATACACAGTCTAAAGACTTTGGTTCCATAGTGGTGAATTTTTGGCAGTAAAGCAGCCTATTATACCCTGAGTTACTTTATACAATTGGCCCACTCTAAATTCAAGTCCAAAAGCATTTATTTTTTATTTGATGCAGAGGTGTGTTTACAACTGAATAACAGGGTATATCCCAATAGTATTTGAATATTTATTTACGTGAATTATTGTATTGTAAACAACAAGAACACTAAAATGATTTAAAGGATATGCTGCAAATTAATTTTAAAGCACAAAGCAATTTCTTATTGAAGAAATATTCATCAGATACAACATAAACACTTAATTTCATAATTCCAACAGCCTTATGTGTTTGTACCCACAGAATTAATGAAACAAAGAACCCGGGACAAACTACAATCGCTATACCTAGCAGGTAATCTTTAATTTTTATCCATCATAGATCAGGTATTGACACAACATGTAAAAGCAATAATAAAATTGGACCTTTAAGCTATTGCTTGTCAGTTAGTTTCCAATGTATGACATCTTTATCATTATCTGGAGATGAATACAATTAAAAAAGGGGGAGAATAAACTAGGTATGCATACCATATTCAACATAAAAATGATGAAATACAGTACATACATGTATTATTCAATATGTAATGTGTTTTATATTATAAAGCATTTTTTAGCGTTTAATAAATGCAAGCTTTTGATAGCCATCTAAAGCTTATCAAAATAATAACAAAGAAATGGAAAGTATCTAATCTCCACGGGTAATGTATCAATCCATTGGGATGATCTTTTGGTCGAGGAGTCATCAAGTAGCACTCATTGCATGAACCCACCTCAAAGGTTTTGGGAAAAGCAAAACTCAAATAAACATAAACATGTACTCGGTCCAAGTTTTTCGGGTAATTTACATATAACTAAAATGACTCTACTATCTAAATGGTCATCACGCACTTTTGTATATGGTTTCAATTATGTGAACTTCAAGTTTACGAAACTGAGACTTCTATTGTCTCACGGACCTGAAATTTCCTAATTGGCAAAAGCTACAAATCGGCATACTATGTAGGTACTGTGTTTTATTATTCAATAAAAAAATGACTGTACCAAGATATGTCACAACACCCACATCTTTACTATTATTATACTTGGTTGATTCCACTCAAAAAATGTTAAACCCGAGTTCATATACGTGATGACCAGTGCATCATTATTCAGTATAACCTCTAACACCAAATCATGAAGTGAATCAACTAAGTAGCTTATATCAAACTATCCAATAATAACGATCCTAGTACACAAAATCACTATTTGCAATTACTAGCATTCTTCACAGATAATTTGATTTTGAGTTTCAAGATTATGCTGACTGAGTGCTGAAACTACGGTCAAAGGTTGGGATCAACTACAATTAATCAATAACTATATTGTAGTCCTATTTGAATGGTAAAAAGTTGTACAAAATGTAAGTTGGCTACAATATATAATAAAGAAAAAGAATAATAATAATATATTAAGGATGACTAGTCACTGTAAATGCCTGACTGCCGGGATAAAACCTAAGAAATGCATCTGAGATGTTTCCCTGTTGTGAGTCAAATCCAACAGATAGATGAATTCATGAGGATTTTGCTTTTCATAGGATTCATAGGATTATTTGTTCAGGGATTAGTCTTATAGATCTGCGCTGCATAAGAAATTATTCTGATAAGATCGAACTGACTGGGGTTATCCCTTGCGGCGCGTGCAAAAAGTATCAAACACGGTTTGAGGATCTGTAAATAACTTGACTTTTCTTGATAACCAACTTTTGCATTTTTTCTTTTTAATTGTACTGGTTTTTAGCTACTGGCTATTGGTGACTGATAGTTTCAACTTAGCTTTAATATTAATTATCTCTATGACCAATTATAAATATTTTTAACGATCACTCTAATAATACTGACCCATTGAATCCTTTTTGATTTTTAGAGAGTCCAATAGACAACCCGTTCTGGCGTTGGCGTTGAGTCCCTGAAGTAAGCTTTCAAAATTTGTTCGATGGTCTAACGACGATTATTGGCTGATTCAATAGGGAAATCTCATCTCCGTGGGACGTTAAGGTCCCTAAATTCGTATTTTAAACCTTAATTAGAAACCCGAATTTACGTACGTTGCAGTTACGAATTAATGATCTACCTTTTACTTCTTTTTACTTCTTATACATATATTTAAAATTCTTCTCACAAGAAACCATAGTTTAATCTATTTGAGTCTTTGCAAGTTATAAAGTTGTGCACACTCAACAATCATGAATCCAACAGATAATGAATTGCAGTGAACTATACAGTCTTGTTTGATATTATATTGGATTTGACAGTTGGAGACCGGATTGTCAGTTTTGTTAATATATATATATATATATTTCACTATTTCAGTAGCTATTAAGTTTCCATTTGTAAATAGACAAAAAATGCAGCAATAAATCACATCATTTAAAGTATGTTATAAACGCATTATATATATATATAAGAAAATACAAACAAATATATTCATTAAATAAAAATAAAAATACAAACATAAATTTAAATATTACCAAATTTGTTTTGAGAATGACCCGAGTTATTCTTCCCCCATAGTTAATAGATGAGTGAGTTGAATTGTTTTTATATCAACCAATAACATCATAAACAAATATATCTATATCTAAAGAGAGAGAGAGATATATATATATATATATGTGCAAAATATCTTCCCGAACTATTCATAAGAATAACAAATATTTCACCTGCCTGTCCATCCTTAATTGGTGAATGGCAGGGAAAACATAATTTTGTCACATTCACATCTACCAATGATGCGCGCGGTTAGTAATTATCATACAATACTGTTAGGAATAATAAACAGAGATCGCCGCGTTCCTTTAATCTGTATCCGTTTAGAGGGAGGGAGAATGCTTAACTAAGGGGCGCTTGAATGTTTCCCTTTGCATAAAAGGAGTACAGATATGTTAAGACATATTTTTATTGAGCAAATCAGCAGGACTTCTGATAGGCAGCATGCCTAAAGCAATGAGTTATCTGGACCCCAAAATACAGGATTTGAAATAGCTTATGATATATTCCAGGGACCTCTCCCATTGGCTGGTTCATTTTTGGTTGATCATCTTGGATTGGCACTGTAGGCCTGTGGCTCACTAAATAAACTCGGTAATTCCTATTGACATTCGGAAGTTTCTGTGGGATGACACCCAATGTTAAAAAAAGTAAACGGAAGACAACCAATCTGTAAGTGAAAGTTCCCACTGGCACTGGCAGAAACACTGGCACTGGCTCTGCTTAGGCATTGGTGTGTGATTATCTAGCAGATATTGGCTGAGGTAAGTGGGTGTTACCCAGTTGTTTTGTACATTGCCTTGGTCACTTTGAAACCGGAAATATTGATAGTTCAAATGTAGATTTGAAGGAAGTGTGTATAAAAATTAATTCTCCAAACGTTAAGGTCAGTGGATAGAATGTAAGCTTGGAGTGAAGTGTTTTCGGCATTCATGGATCATTGCCTTAATGGAATTATCATATTGTGTGTCCATGATAAACTCTTTAGGCTTTCTCTGCTACCATATTGTGAATAATAACTAGAGCGTTCCTGTGATCTATAGTGATCTATATCGGTCTAGAAAGAGAGGGAATGCCGAGTTAAGGTGCGGTTTTAACGTGTCCCTTTAAATACCTGGGTTACAGATATACTAAGGCAAAGTTTTATTATTAAACACGTGAACGTGAGAAGTTCTTGCCCTAGGCAGGGTATGTCCAAGCAACAGCAACGAGTTATTTGGATCCTAAACACAAGATCTAAATTGGCGTATGACAAAGTCCGCAGACCTTTGCCATTGGTTGCTTCTGTTTGATCGATCTTGGACTAACGCCAAGAGATTACCTCAATCATTTTCTCCAGAATACCTATGTAAGATGATATGACTAAGGAATACCTAAATTAATAAATATCTATGCTTTAACAAATATTTTCATGTTAATTTTTATTGTATCCCATTGTTGGTGTAATGAGATCATTTGCATTGGTTAGCCCTGTTTGTTTGTATAAACATCTCTTGGGTAATATGCTATAATATGTTAAGCAATTGTAAAAAGGTGGCCAGTGGTTTATTTTAAATAGAAGACAGACGAAGTACCCCAGAGAAAGTAAACTGGGAATTAATTAGTACATGCGATATTGAAAAGGAGCTGTTCAATATAATCAAAACATTGATGAACTGCGCTATACTATAACAGATAGCCCCAGCCAAGATGTAATTAATATTTTGTAATGACGTCATTTAAAGTCTCACCATTTATTTTGGATGAAAGTAAACATCTCTGCGAAATAAAAGAGATATCATAATCTTCCAAATGTTTCGAAAAGATTTTTTCCTCACCAAAACCTGGTCCAGAGTTGTACAAGCTGCTTTTGTTCTTTCAATTGCTGTTCAACCACGTACTCCTGACTCCTAATTGGAGTTGGTCAAGATCGAGATTTCCATTGGGATATCAAATGCCCCAATCAATGAATACTCATCTCATTCAAATTAATTCGATCAACTTTTTTTGTTATTAAGAGTACAGAATTGCACGTTTACCGAGCTTGTAAAAAGATTATTTGACTGCAATGTTTGTTTATAATACCCCTTGGTTATTGTTTATCAACATTCATCTTTAAGAAAATTATATTATATTATATATATATTTTTTGTATATTCGTCGCAGTGGTTTTTTCTCCTCTTTCCCCCCCCCCACAGATATGTTTCTTTCCTTTCTCCGTACTTACTCCTTCACTGCCACTATCACGTTTACCAATATCTTTCTATTTAAAAATGTTACCAACATTGTTAATAGTGTTATTCTAAGTCTTCAGATTATAATGGTCAAAGTCCTCATATTATAAGGTGCATGTATGGCCCAGTTTACACATATTTATATCTAAAGGAATTTATACCAGCTCTTCGTTTCATGTTGTCAAATATTACATGGATGTTACAGTACCTACAATCCAATAGTATGACTGATCTTAGCTGCACTCTAAAGGGTAAATTTCTATTGCGTCCTGCTTTGATACGGCGTGATTACAAAATTGTGATTATTGCACAAGTCAATCTGTATTGTTAGTTGTAGTTCATTATATCGATTACCCAATAAAATTATCATCTATTGATAGAGATCATGATAATGTTTTGCCAAACTCGTTCTGGGGTGTTGGGATATGCACAAATAATATACTAAATGAGTCATGAGTCAAAATTAAATAGCCACCAAACCCTAAAATTTCGTGATCATAGTCTGTTTCCGTAACTTTAAAATGGTTTACACGCCTAAATCACAACATTATATTTACGATAACGCAATTTAATTAACAGATAAAGCATCGAAGCATACCATCAATACTTTATACAAGATTTAAGTTCCTTTCATTAGTGCGGTTAATAGGTTATCTTAAAATGGTATCTTATTTCGAGTGAGTGCTCTTAAATTTGTTTTCTAGTGGTTTAGAGTATTCACCTTAAAAACATAATCTGCTTGGGTATTAATGATCAGATAATATTTTTGAATTTATATTTAATCCATTCCTTTGATTAATTATTATACAAGAGCAGCGCATCAGTAAGGGAGAGGAAAGTGTTTCGATGTTGGTGTCCTTGGCTGGATAGACAAGCAGTTAAAGATAATAGATCATTGTGTAACTGGCTCGCCATGATATGCCCATGCTACCACAGCACAATTACTGGAGGTGCCAACAAACACATGACGTTGGTCCTTTTTTATTGAGCAATTAAAATGAAAAATTCAAAAGCATCTTCCTTCTCCACGATTATTTGTAAACACAATACGTCTCTACGAGGAAAAGATATATATATCACGGCTATATAGATAAACGAGATAAATAATAATGCATGTTTATTTAAAATAACATAAAATGTTTTATACAAAACTTCCTAGAGTGTTCAATTTTTATATGGCCATAGCGTTGAATAAATTAATCACATGCAGCATCTGGTAGTTCCCAGATATTTTTGGCTTACCACGTATTGTAAGCACAGTTTTCATTGCGTTTCTTCAGCCTGATCGCAGCTTTCACCATTGTATTGGGTGAGTCATGCTTTGTACAGGCCTATCATATTAAAGTATAATTGTGTTCGCAATATTATGCAAGTTAAGTCAAGCTTTATAGGTCATCGCAACAGCACGTTAAATTCCCCAGTGAGAAATGCTCACGGGCAAAGTTCCCCTAGGGACGGTAGCTTTCGCGGTAGATTTGATGGTCTTTGCACTGGGCGGGGCCATGTGTACTGCAGCGTGGTAGTTATGCCTTAAGTGTGTTCACCGACTAATCGAAACCCAATGATTGGTTTTTCATATTAATACTAGGATAGTAGAGTCTATATTGCGTACCTTCAAACAAATTATTTTTTGAATTATAATGTTTTTTGCAAATAAAATTAGAGTAAAGAAATGAAAAATATTTTATTGTTATGGAAATTTTAGCTGTAATTATTTTTTTTAACTGTGGCAGATGGTTTCCAAACAATATATTTCCCTCACCCAACTAAACGAAACGCACTACTGCAATAAGATGAAGAAGCCTTCTTTCCAATAATCATAGTTGATTAATTGATTGTGCACTACTTGTACTACACTGGCAAACTGATCTAATCAAGGATGCTTATTTGAAAACGTCATAAACTACTGACAATACTTTTTTTTAAAAACTTTTCAGACTTTTTTTGTTTGTTTTTAAAATGCTAGTAGACCAAAAAATTCCTCGATACACGTAACCATGAACCATTTCTAAATATACAAGAGTATCGTCTATTTTTGTATTGTGCTTGATTTTATTAAGGACCCCCAAGATTATTCGCTCTCAGGTTATTAACTACGGTATCGATAACTCAAGGCTATTGGCTCTAGGTCATGGCATAATTTTGGTACCCATTCATGTGGTGAGCGTGAGATGGTGAGATGCCTCGATCTCCAGGCAACTCAATTATTTTTATTCATACGTGTGTACATTGCAGTGCATATAAGGACAATTGTGCCAATTATTTATTATTATACTGATCTGACTGTATGAAGATATGATCGGCATAAAATACGAACTTAATTAATATTTATACAGAAAGCGGTCAAACGAATATTTGAATTGATCATAATTATCCAGAACTTTCATTCTATAGGATTGATAGCAGGTACTTTTTCTCAAAAACAACTCAGGGTAGATAAAATTAAAAATTTCCCTTACGTTGAACGGCCGTTTCTAACTACAGATTTATTATCCTGTTTTTAACTACACTTTCAACGAAGAGACCGAATTACGCTTGACTGAGTTTGCGAGGCTTGTTTATTTCCATAGAATTCAGGTGTAAAAAAAGGTAAGCTAATGATACAATGTACAACATCTCTAAGACAACCGTAGATCTGATGTTTATGCTAATGAGCTACTGAGCGCCTACAAATGGTACTAAGACCAGATGGCAGTTAACATTGTATATACACTGCGACACGGGTGTACGTGGTTCCAAAAGATATTTGAAATATGCCATACACATCCTTACATAATCAGTGCACAATCAATCTTAGTATCTGAAAAGATGGGCTAACATGGCAATCGGGTACATGTGACATCAGTTTATAAGCGTGTAGGACTCTTGATATATTTTTTGAATTACAACCATAACCATCCGCCTCATTTCGATTCTTTTATAATATGACACTTGCTTTGTCAAAAAAGATATTACTCGTAGTCACACTTCACTTGTAACTGATAGTTGGAGTTATGACCACCAACTCCTAAATACTACTTTATTTAATCTTTTGTTTGGTTTGATTTCACTACTAATATGATACGCGATATATTACTAACAAATACAATACTCTTTCTTATTCATTCAGAGAATCGGCAAGATAGTATTGCTGTCAAGTTAACGTATTTATTGGCTTGGTTGATTTTGAATTGCCGGCTAATAATCTCAGCAGAAAATAGATTTAGTAAAGCGAAGAAATTATATTTGTACCATTGAAAATGTCACAAGTTCAACACCAGCAGAATCCGCCGCATTTGCACTTGTTTCAGCAGTCGCCGCAGCAGCATGCTCTGTTACAGCAAGTACAGCTGCAGCAACAGCATGCAGATTGCTACCGACAACAACCACAACATGATTCGCCAGACGTGTACGCTCAAGCAATGGTCATATCTGGCTTATCGCATACAGCATCAGCGAATCCCAATCAGTTCCGCTACAACTCCTACCCAACATCCCAGCACATACAGCAGTCACAGCAACAAACGGCTGACTACTCCTTTGATCAAGTAGTCAATTGGCCTACTACCACGCGTGAAAATATTGGCGGCTCTACGTTTATGTCGGATCAACCCGTTATATCGCAGAATATATCCTATCCTGACCAAGCACAGAATATTCGATACAATTTTTCGAACTCAGCCAACCCAGTAGATGATCAGATTTGGGGATCCACCCAAACGAAACTACCTCAGACATCGTTCCAGCAGCAGATGCTATCCCCTTCATATTACGATTATGTTAACGCGAAAAAGGAACAATCGCAATTACAAAATCGGGCTGCCTCGACCAGTCCGTATACTGCACTTCAACAGTCTGCCGATCAGCACACGCCAGTTACACAATATCAACAACAGAAAATGCTTAACGATCCTCGTTATGGTTTTTCAAAAATGTCACAAAATTCTCTTGCTGAAATGGCAGCTACGCCTAATTATCAGTCCCATTTAACTGCAGATGCCCTGAATAATCCAGTCGCAGTTGCTTTGGGAATGGGTTCGCGGTCTGCTGGAGCCACTCCAAATATCCATCCATCGAAAGTCAATGCAAAGCCCCAGCAACAACCTCGACTACAGCGAAGCAATGGCGATGACATGTCGGTTTTGCAAGGCCAATCTGGGGCAACATCACTAATGCTAGATTCTACTAACAGCCCAGTGGAGAGAGCGTTATCGGGCTATGTACAGGTACGTGTAGTTTGATGGTGATAGGTGATTTTGTTACCGTTTTGAAATTATATAGGCAAGAGCTATATATATGCATGTTTATATTTGACTTTGCATGAAGATGTGTTCATGAGAGCAAAATGAAGAGTTTAAAAATATGTATATATGTAGATGAATACTATCCTTTCACTGTTTTTTTTTTTTTTTTTTGCAAACTATTTTGTTAACATATTTGGCCATTTAGTAGTTGTCGCATTTATATGTCAACGGTGTATTTCTTTATGATAAATAAATATTTTAGGTTGTAAAGAAGAGCTATTATGTACATGCGTTCATATTTTTTGGCACATCATCAGAGTTTGAGTCTAGAAACTTCCCCCATGGCGCCAGAAAATAGTCTGAATTACGCTATGCAGATGAGCCGCACTGTCTCTGGCATTGATGGACTAGCAGTGTCGCCCACCCTTGCATCATGCTCCTACCACCTGGGCAATACTGGCATCGCCGTGATGCAGGAATTTCCGGAACATGGGCATATGCAGGTCAGTAGGAATTCATAGTTTTGATTTACATGTATTCAAATGTAAAGTCGGAAATTCAGTTCTACCATAAAATAGCATTAGATTGTTCACCCTTTAGTAGATTTACTGGGCTAATGATTTTTATATGACCTTGTGTTCGAGTCACCTTAGATTAGCGAATAATCAATATTGATACGAGAGTACTCAACTAATCATAAAATTCTCTCCATATCATACATATTTGTATATAGGTACACAGAGGCTCACAGGAGCCTGTGAATAAAAGCACATTGAGCAGCGGCGGCGCCAACAGTCAGACCTATACGGACACTCCAACTCCAACTGATGGACGTTCTACTATGGCTAGTGATGAGGACGATTGCCAATGGAAAATCCCTCGAGGTGTTACAAACATTGCACAAATTATCGAGCAGTGGGAGAGGGGTGACGGACCAAACTGCCCAGCATTATGTAACTGGACAGTTGGTATGAGAAGGTACATACTTCTATATTTTTCCATCTTTACTTACAAACAAAATTTTAAAATTAAGCACATTTAGCCCATGATTGTAACAATGGCCCAATGTATTCACGCTAAATCTCTTTTTTCCTTTTGTATTTTGACTGGGGCTGAACTGTTGTGTTTAAAATAACGACGGGTCCTGGGTACTTACTTTTTTTTCATGTAGGAGGGAACGCAGTATTTTCTCTCAAAGGAAGAAACTCTATGAAGAGTATATACGACTCGGCTCAGTTGAAGGATTCAATTCTAAGTACAAAGATCTACCTATTGGGAAGGTGTACGCTATTGTATCCAGTAGAAACAGGTCAGTGGGAATGTTACTTTTCACAACGCCTGTCTGTATGTTTGAAACCATTTGAAAGAGTTTTGTTATAGCGAAGTAGTAGCCAAATACTCGTTTTAAATAGCAATTTGATTATTATACGACTGTAAGCAAGTGCAAAATATTAATTTTTTCCCTTTCCAATATTTTATTTGCAGGAAGGCAAGACGTGAGAATAATCTCATTTCGCTAGCACAAAGCCTGCCCTGGATAGCGAAGGCTAGATCAGGCGATTCCACTTATGAGTGAAGCATGACTTAATATGTTTGTGTTGTCCATAGTACTTACTGTCAAGTTTTGGTGGGAGATGCTTCCAATCACAAACCGAATTTTAGGCCTGTCAATTATTTTCCAGCATTTTTAGTTTATTTTGGATGGAAATAGGTTATTTTTTAGGGCTTGTATAGAGGTTTTTTGTTGTTTTTTATTCGTTTTTGATTATTTGAAGGTTTCTGTTGAATATTGACTTTGTTATTAATTTTAAGACACCGTTGCTCTTTCTTTCTGTTCTCTCTTAATACTCGGCTGGGGTTACTTATTTTTACTAGTCAGTATTATCACCGGTAGAGAAATAGGGTAGAGGTTAACACGAGCATTACCGTGTTTTCTATTTGAAAAGATGTACTCACTTCTGATGACTGGTTCATTAGTATCAAACATGATATGTTAGTTCCGTTTGTATAGGCACGAATATCGAGAATCTACGAATGTAGTAAAATGAGGAGACAATGCAAAAGGAAATGGCTGTAGGGTGAGCGTGTATTTGCTATAAAAAAATGTCTTTGGTACATGTGAAATTGGGCCTCTAAATTCTGGATGCAAACGCAAACACAGCTTCAATTGGGGGG
>NAOQ01000185.1:116170-128492 GCA_002751075.1 Ichthyophonus hoferi | reverse complement strand
CATACTATCATACTGCCCTACTATTCTACCATCATACTATCCTACTATCATACTATCATACTATCATTATCATACTATCATACTATCATACTGCCCTACTATCCTATGCCAGGTGATGTATGTCATCGAATGTTTTGTCATCAATATTGGGGTTGCACGTGTCCTGGAAGAAGTGGGTCACTATCACCTAGCGCCTGTTTACTGCCCTTAAAAGGTATGGATCAATTATATACATTAGTTAAAGTTCGAACTGATAAAATAAGACAAATAAATATATTGTGATATAATATACTATAATACAATATGATACAATATAATACAATACCACGCACTACAATATAATCTAAGATTATATAATGCAATGCAATATAGTTTAATATATATTATTGTATTGTATTGGCACATACCTTTTACCTAAGATCCTATCCCATGCCACTCACACGTTTGAATGTTACGTTACATTCTTTATGTTTTCTCTATTTTACTCGTATTTTTTTTATTTCGATACCATTAATTTTTATAATTCTTTAGAACTCTGACATTGTCCGGCCCGATTCTAATCGACAGTTGAACCGTAGCTTAATAACCATAGTGTGACGTAATACAGCTACTTATACAAAAGTTCACCATGATTTTAATTGTTATTTCTTTTCTATTTGTACATTTTAAACCTTAAATTTAAATTTTACAATTCTTTAAAATATATTATAGTGCCAGTAAAGGTTCTCTTTCACTATTTTGCATCATGGTTATTATCATTTTGTTTTACTCATACAATAGCCCATTTTGATTGCAATTGTTCTTGTTTTTTTATTTTTTTTATTTTTTATTTATTTTTAAGCCTTTTAAAAGCTTTTAAACTACCAATAAAAGTTCTCTTCGTTATATCGCACTCTTCTTATTATACTATTCTTGTTTCTGATTATCCTATTCTCTCTTTATCTTTTATCTTTTATGCGATCTACTAACCTTATCTGTGATCTTTCTCTAGATCGCATGATAATCCACCCACCAGAGGGCGCCTTTAATAATCAAACAGAGATCGACATATTAAACGCCTATCTAGTGGATAAGAATATATCGGCAACGTCATTCACTGAGATTTGTATGGAGAAGTTGGCTGATGGTACTTTCTCAGTGGATGAAGGTATGCAATTGGATAAGTATTTTAAAATAGTAGTGTTATTGGAGTAGGTTTTATTGGTATGCTATGTCCTAGTTTACTATATTATTGCTATGTTATGTTATGTTGTTATATTTTGTTATAATTTTCTTGGATTGTATTGTATTATATTTTTAGTATTATTATTATATATATATATATTATATTATATGATATTATAAAGACATAAGCCAATGCGTACAGTATATTGTCTGAAATATTGTATATAAAATATATAATAGGTAATGATAAGCGGAATATGACATGAGCAATACATAATATATATTATATAATGCATAATATAATACCATACGTTCATTGCTATTTTGCCGCGATTAATCCCTGAACCTTTACCGCCCCGAATTTGAGCTTATAATTTATTTAATTAACCTTTATTAAGAAACACGTATTGATTGAGTTAATTTAATTAGCATTTGAGGCTCATCCAACCATGATAAAAATGGACACACTAGAAGATGCTATGACATGTATGTCGGTAAGTAATCAAATTTAATGTATTGTTATTCATTGATGTATAGACTTGTATATATAGACGTGCTTGGGTTCAAAACTAAATTATCATTGGCTTATTTTAACAGGATTTTTAAAGTGTATATCCTATTCGCTCTTAATATTATTCATTTGAATTGTTGTGAATTCATTGGTTTTAGTGTTTGTATGATAGTAAGATAAGTTTAATATAAGTTCTTAATTTTCAATAATTTTTTAGTATACCTCACTCATTGGCTTATACATACTAATATATTTATAACCATAACTACAAAGTGTAAATGTGTACCTTTATTGAAGTTTCTATGCACCTATGATACACGCATACGTACTATTATACTATATATGTACTATATGCTATCATACATACAGTACCTAGTGATCTGCCTGTAGGCTGTTTGTTACCTACCTCTCATTGTTATATCAATCTACCCTCTCCCTCTCCCTCTCTCGCCCTCCTTCTCCCTGTAGTGTGCTTGTCATATTTTAGGTGAACTGGCCTACCAATACAGAAAGAGCATTCCTAAGGATGAGCTGCCAGGTATGTATTTCTATCTTGCTCTACTTCTCTCTCTCTTTCTCTCTCCCTCTCCCTCTCCCTCTCCCACTTCTCCCTTCCCTACTTCTTTCTCTGCAAACATTTTTTAACTAATTAGAATAAAAGTTATACCATGAAGTTTACTGGTTTATGAAATTATAAAATTATAATTAAAAGGCTGCTAACCACACACTCCAACATACTAAGAGAGAAAGGGCGTCGCCCTAGTAGTAACAATGTGTGATTTTTGACTAGTAAATTTAGTCTGCTAGCCTTCTGCATATATTTATAGTTTTATTTAATGTATTCGATTATATTGTATTGTATTATATTATAGTATATTGAATACCATTGCACTATATCATTTGTTGTTATATTAGACCACACTAGGCCTCTCTCTCTCTCTCTCTCTCTAACCTGTTATGTGCATACAGACACAGTTACAGATAGGCCTAACTGTTGGTGGGGTCGTAATTGTCGAACTGCAAAACATAAAGTAGAACATGCCAGGCGACTAAACCATATATGTGACCAGACTAAGAACTGATATCCAATAAATGGCTGTAAATAAAATTATTAAATTATTGAATTATTAAATTCTTAGTGGTGCTTATATGTGGATAGATATGGTATTATTAATCAACATAATTGATTAAACAAAATTATAAAATTATTTGAATGTGTAGTGGTGCTTGCCTATATAAATAGATAGGGAATTAATAACTAATAAACTATAACAGATAAAATTACGAATTGTGATTATAATCGTATTTGTCCTACTTGCTGATTCGTGTAGGTGACCAGACTAGAAATTAATAGCCAATAAATTAAAGTATATAAATTTATATAATGATCAAGTAAATTATATTCAATATAGATTGAAATTCTACTCAATAATATGCAAGGGTATAATTAGTTATAATTCCCAAGCCACATACGCATCATCAAAAATTATAATTACAGGGTGACTGTGAGGATATGCTTGCATAATTGGCATATAGACCTACTTGTTGGAACATATGTACTACGTTACAAAGAATTATTATTTATTTATCATCTGTTATTGATCCAATAGTAGAGACTATCTAGCAAACCTACGTAGTAATGGTTAAGATTGAGATTAATTCCCATACGCCATATTATATTATATATACAGGTTGATCCGAATTCAGTCTCGCCGCATCACATGTGTTTTGAATGGTATAGATTAACCACCATGTGGTTGAGACGGGACTTCTGGTTTTGTTTCTACTATAATCTACAACCTGGCATACGTCATTTGTTAGGGTAACGGTTTAAAATAGAGACAGCCTAGATTATGTTTACCGTTCATTTTTACCGTGTCAATCCAATTTGTTAATTTGATAAATTAACAAGAGATTCCATCCAATAGGATCAATTGTATAATTTCAACTAATCAATACTTACTTGAGGTTTAAAATGTACTTTTTCCAATACAATGTGTCAAATTAACATTTAATAAATGGTTTATTGAAAACATAGTCTGTTTTGTTTACACAGCATTATTAGTGTTGAATATATCTACGTAGACACTGAAGTCACATGAGTTATATTTATTTATCATCAATTAATGATGAGTTGTTTATTATTGTCGCTCTATGTCCGCGCACTCTCTCTATCTATATCTCTTTACTTCTGCCTCTTTCAATATACGGTATACTATATTTTATTAGTATAAAGGTTTTTGTAACACTAAATACAGATCCTTTTATTATTATGGTTCTCTACGAGCAATTGTCAACTGATAGATATCCAAGATAGATGACACAGAATAACTACAATATAATGTGACATTGATGACAATAATTAGACTGGTAACTTTAAAAGTGACCTAATATTCTATTAACAAGGTACTGGAGCATGTGTAGCACGCTACAATGATTCCTTAAATAAATATGTATTAAAATATAAAATATATTTTATTAATTTATTATCTTCTATTAATCAGTAATAAGTGTTCTTTAGCCAACATGTAAAATAATAAAGGAATTCTCTATCAAACCTACGTATTAATAATTCAGATTTGATAATTCCCGTATACCAAATTCTTTGGGATGTACAGTTTGATCTGAATTCAGTCTCACCAAATTACACTTGCTTTCAATGGTATAAATTAAACGCTCTATGGTTGAGACGGGTCTGCCGGTTTTGTTTACACTATAATCCATTACCTGGCATCCGTCACTGTCAAGGTAGCAGCTTGAAATAAAGACTGGGTATGTTGTCTTACCTTACGTATTTTCCAGTTTCAATACCACACTACGCTATACTATATCTTGCTATCTCATATTGTATCATACTCTATCTTACTATACACTATAATATACGTCATCTAGTTAAATACCTGATCCAACGCAATAAAATATCCATGATTCCTATTGGTCCTACTAGTAGGTATGGGTTTAAATACGGCAAAAAGGTATGTGCGGTTAATCAATAAAAAAGAATATTAAATTATAAGATAAGTAACTCAGGCAATAGTAGTTCCTTTTATTTATAGCATTATTAAACCATCCCGGGGATTATATTCCTATTAGGAACAATAAAATATGTACGATATTTATATTTAAATGGTTTATATTATATATTTATTAACAGAAGGGTTTGGGAGAGTAGCTTAACATACCTTACTACCTGCATAATATCATACCATCATACAAGAACATAAAAAATACCAAAATACCAAAATACCAAAATACCAAAATACCAAAATACAGCAATAATTTCGACAGTTGACTACAGTATGCATATACAGCTTTTAATTATCTAGTTATATTGTTACGTAATATGTCTAAGGAAAAATTTGGGAGTCTCTTTAATTTTTTTAAGATAATTTAGTTGACAGTATCATATAATACCATATAATATTTTACCGGGCATATACCAGACACGACACAGTTATCATACTGCCGTACTACCGTACTACCGTGCTAACGTACATAACTTAAAAAATCTATATGAATAATATTCTCAGTAATATTTATATATATTTATATATATATATATATATATTCATGCTTTTTTCATGTTTTAGTATTTGGTTATGGTATTAGTACGTATGTATTATAACACTGACACATAAACGAAACACATCAAAGAAAATGCTGTTGCAGAAGTTTTTAATAAATAGCCCATCAGTTAACAGTTCACTGCTTCTATCTTGTCGACTGTTGTCCACATCGGTACAAAAAAGTATGTTTGTGAATAATCCGCTTTGTTCTTTGTTAATTTCCCAAAGATTATTTATATCTTTTACCACTTTTATTTTTTATCTTTCTCTTTCTCTCCATATACCTCACTCCACTATTGTTCATACTACGTGATAGACAGGGCGATGATTAAGATAGTCACCAATAGGTATGCTATGCTATGTTCAATTCTTTATTCTCTCTTTTTTTTTTTTTTTTTTTTTTTTTTTTTTTTTTTTTTTTTTTGTATTTTCTAATAGCTACTTATCTTTTATTTTTCTAACTCTTTCTCTATATTGTGTTTATGTTTTGGTTTATGTTTTGTTTTTAATTTTTTTTCTGCACTAATTTCCATATATACCCGGTCATTTATTAATTAATACATAGGCTGAAATCGACACCGACTACATATTATTAATATTATTAATCATGTAATCCATATATATATATATATTATACAAATTCTGATAGGTTATGCCTTCCCACAGTATCGGGAGGAGCGACAATAGAATACAAGGAGCTAGAAGACTGGAATCACGCAGAACTAACGCATATCAAAGGAACTATGACCGTCAATAACTCACCGGTGGGTACTATTGCTTCACAGTTAATAGAAAGAGAAAGAATAGGCCGAGAAGGAAGGTTTCAAGAGAATATGATGGCTATCTCACAGGGACTAGGGGATATAGCTTATAGTCTGTTTGATAAACAGGGTGCCTTGCAAGAACGATTGTATGGTACTTTTGAGAAGGTAGGGTGTATGGTGTGGTATATTGTAGTGTAATGTAGTGTTATATAACGTAATGCACTCTAATGTAATATAGTAATAATATATTGTATTGTGCTATAGTGCAGTAATAATATGGTACATTTTATTGTAGTGTAGTGTAGTGTGTATGATATGATATGATATGATTAATATATAATACATTGGATTAAGCAATATTACCTATGGTATGTTTGAAGTGTATGTACGTAGGTGGGAAAGAAAGATTGTATGGGATATGACATGTATGATGTGGTATATATGCATTTACTTTGTTTTATTAATATGTCATTATATTATGTTAAGTTGTGCTGTGAGATTTTGTAGTGTGTTATATGTTATAATATAGTGTATTATATTATATTATATTATAGCATACTATAAGAATCTTTTTTAATAGAAGTTGGAGATGTTGTTAATTGTTAATCTGGAATTTAAAAGTACTTTTTATGTTTTTTGGGTTAAACATATTAAATATTTTTGAATATTATTTTTTTTTTTTTCAGAAAAAAACAAATCCAAAAAATAATATTGAAAATAATGCGCCAGCTATTGTCACCGTTAAATATTTTATTGGTAATCATATTGACATCGAGTTGCCTTTTGAAGTTTAGTTTTGTTAGCCTCAACTTTTTTACCTGTCGATTTAGGTGGAAATGGGGATTTGAAGCGATGTTATAAGGTTATAAAATACTTTAAATTTAATATCACCTCTAGGACCACTACCTCGACCCTCCCCCATTAAACCTAAGAGTATATTGTCAAATATAATTACATATACCATATAGACAGTAATTATAATTATAGTTACAGCAATTAATAAATTAATTATTGTTAATTTATTAGTAATTATAATTTATGAATTAAATAATAACTAGCTTGATAATTAGTCTACATATGATATATTATACTTTGCAGTCTAAAAAATCTCTACTTGTAATAGTGCCAACACATATGATGTCAAAGATAGCTACATATACAACATAAGCGATATAACGATATTTGTAATTGTCTAGTTTATTAATGCTGCGTTTAAAAGTATTCTACATATATAAAACACTATATTTATAAAATATAACAAGGTTCTGTCTGAGACAGATTAGGAGCTCTTGATTCTGTAGTGGTACTGAATAAAAACTAGGCATTTTTAATACTAAGTTCTCTGTTTGCAATAGTCGGCTGCCACCTTGATCATGAGTGAGATAATTATTACATGGGTTGAAATCGACAATAATAACTACACCGTAATAAAACAATAACCGTGGAGCAGGAAAATAATATCTAAAACATAATGATGATAATTACTACCTAGGCTGAACTTGCCAATCTATGATTCACACAATCATAGATTCTAACAGACTTGCTTCCAACCCTAGTTTTAGTAACCTTTATACTTTTGCCTACCATCCCTGTGTCCCTGCTCATCATCCACTATCCCCCCTACAGGAAGTCAATACTGGTAATCTCCTACATATTGATATAGTCAGTGTACGAAGGGATCATCGTCAGCATGGTTATGGCCCGCAGATGGTAGCCAGTGTAGTAGACTATATGAGAGAGAGAGCTAAGATAGCTATAGTTTTGCCTGTTCCATTGCACCATACTGAAAATACCCCCGAGGAAACGAGAATATTGGAGGGAAAATTAGGAAGTTTGTATAGGAAAGTGGGGTTTCGCAGGGTAGGAACATCAAGGTATTATATGTGCGTATTGAATGATAAAGATCATAAGTGTTATAGGGTTAATGAAATTGATCCTCCCTGCCTAGACGTCCCCCATTGTCATGGTGAAGTGTTGATTAGTGAGCAGGATATGAAATTACGATATGCTGCTATAAATGGAGATGACGAGGACATTAAAAAAGCTCTTTCCGTTGGTGCACCAATTAATGGTCCTTCAATGGCATTGCACTTTGCCACGGCTAATAATAATATCAAGGCAGTCCGTGAACTACTTGTGCAAGGAGCTGATGTAAATTTGCAAGATGTAGATGGAAATACACCCCTACATTGTGCCACCCAGGGGGGATGTGGAGATAATAGTGACATTATAGATATCTTATTACTGAAAGGGGCAGACATTGGTGCCACCAATAATAATGGTCGTAACCCGGTAGACTTAATGAGAGAAGCAATACTAAGGGATAGGGAATTCATTAGGGCGTTTGGGCTGAGAGGTGATTCGCCCTCGGAGTTATTTATTCAAAAAAGGGCAAATGCACTTGAAATACTAAGACAGGCTGCTAATTCTTCTAATAAAGGGGGTGCATAGATAGGTTGTGGGGGGTAATCATGTTACTATTTTCATACATATTTTTATACATAATTTCATGTTTATATTACTAGCATTGTAAGATAAAACGTGTAGTTTATCAGTATTTAGTTTATATTCAGAGGAGGGCAAATGCATTTTAAGTAATAATATAGGCTGCTAATGCTTTGAAAAAGTGGGGTTTGTAGATCTGTTGGGGGACACTTATTACTATTTTATATAGTTTTTTATTAGATCATTATGTATTATCGTGTCTTCTCATATACTTTCATGTTTATGTTATTATTATTGTGAGATATAAATGTAGTTTTTCTACTCTTCTTAGTTATTTAGAGCTTAGAATAGGATCTGTTGTCTAGTTCTGCTATTATAAATTCACTAGATAGATTGGTTTGTATACGATATATTAATTAATAATACACAATAGTATGTCCTTTTATTCATTTAAGTAATGCCATAATGATTAATATGAGATTACATGACAATACATTACTATTAATATTGCAATAACACCCAATGATACAATAAATATCCTATAGTAGTTATCTCACATATCCATGAAGCCTATTTTTTGTGGATGTAGAAAATACTAATTAGGATGCCAGGATATTATAATTAAAGAGCCTATTAGATTCAGTTATATAATTTAATATGGTGGAATATGATATGGTATGGTATGATATAATACGATATACTATGATATTATATAGTCAATAGAGAATAGATTGATAGTAAGAACAATTCATTAGTAATTATAAAAATTGACACAATATCGCATAACTGGCAAGGATTATGCAAGTCATATCGTCTCCTAAAGTCAAAGTATAAAGATAGTGAAGTTGTTGAAACATGTATAATCCGTTACAATGATTCCTTAGAGATGCATCTACTAAGCAATTGCACATGGGCGTTCAAACAAGTAATTGAAGGGTTTGAAAAAGCCTTTGATAGCCTTGCGAGCATACCAAGGTTATCCTTTTGGGCAATCATCTATATGTAATTACATTCAAAGAACCCCACCCTTGTCTAAGACAGTAGCTGAATTGGCTGATTATTCTGACCAAATGAAATATGCGCAAGAATAAGAAATTTTTTAACATTTCATCCTCAGTAATAAGTTTGGTTACTGTTAAAACCCTACTTGCCATTGCCGCTGCACGTGACTATGATCTGATGCAGCTAGACATTCACTCAGTATATCTGCATGGTTCTCTTGATAAACCCATGTACATGCTTCAACCCCTGAGGAGAGAGGATGTCAATCATCCTAATGTGATCTGCAAACCATCCAAATGCCTCTACAACCTCCATGTCAGTGGTCTACACTGAAACCAAGCACTGGACGACCTTTTGTGAAGTCAGAATATGTACCTAGCTGACCAACTCTCCCTTCTCTACGTTTCTCATCCCAGCAAGCAATACCTGGCCTTGTGTTGCTATGTGGATGATGTCCTCATAGTCTCTGAATACCCTGATAACAAGGATACATTTGGTCAAAGCCTTTGATCACTGTTTCCCCAAAAAAAACAAAGGATGGTCCACAGAATTTCTCAGATATACTATTCAGAAATAGGATCAAAGTGTCAAGCTTTCCCAAGTTGGATACATCGAAGAATTAATCAAAGCTCATGGACAAGAAAACGGCTGCCTGACTCACTCAACTATCTTTCTGCAACATATTAAAGAAGCTTTAACAAACAATCCCTAATCAGAGTCATGCAGTGTGGCAGCCTACCAGAGTTTATTAGGTTGTTTACTCTGGATTTCCAAATCTAGCTGAGCTAAGTGCCAATTTGTGTCAGCTATCTTGCTAGATACTCTGGTGAACCTACAAAAGCCATTTGAGAAATGACTATGCGCCACCTGAGATACCTTAAAACCATGATTGAAGACTCCATCATCCATGAGAAGCCCCCTCTGACACTTACTGTCTTCTCTGATGCCAACCTCGCTGCTGATCCGTACACATCCTAGAGCACATCCAGATTCATGATCTACCTAGCTAGAAGACTAATCAAATGGCTCTTTAAAAAGCAGAGCATTGCATGCTTATCAACTACTCAAAGTGAAAATAACGCCATGTGTACCATATGTCAACAGATCTCTTATATTACCTCATGTTTAGTATGCTTAAGGATTGACACCAGATATATCACCTTCGAAGCAGACATCAGTTTGCCATTCAACTTTATGGAAAAAGTTGTGTTCTCAGAGGCACATGACACATGAATGACCATTATTAGTACATCTAAGACTGTGTGGCCAACAAGGAAGTAAGGCTACGTATACCTTGTCCCAATGAGCTGATGGCAGCTGACTGTCTAACCAGGGCAATGTCCAATACCAACCTCAAGTATGCCCAGGCTCTCTTAGGGATATTCTTACATTAAGGAATCTTTCCTCTCTGCCCATCCACTGTGTTCCAAACATTGTTGACAAGGTGGTGTAACAATTGCAAAATATTAATCATCACATTCTGATCGCAAATTCGATGCTATTGCAGGATTCACAGGAACTGGACCATTGAGAAATAGAACACTGTGATACCATACTATCATACTACTATGTAGCTAGGTACTACTCCAGAAATAGGAGTACTTAAGATTTTTAAAGCTTTCTTATAGGGAAGCAAAATATAAAATATTATATGCAATTATATATTATTATTGGGCTTACGTAAGCTAAATTTAGGGAAAATTGGTTTATTACATTAGTACATATAAGTGATTAGAAGAAGTCATGAAGTAATGCTTCAATACTTGGTGCAAAATCAATAATGATCAAACCCAGTCTACAGCCAATGAGATTTGAGTATTATCAATTGTGTCAACAGACTGTGGACACCAGAACAAACGAAACACTTAGCTAGAAAACTTAGCAAGTATATAAGGTGTTAGCTGTGCTAGAATTGAGCAAGATTCATCACAGCATAAACGATTAAAAAAAAAGAAGTAAAAAAAAAGTATAACTTGGTTTTTCTACTAACTTTTTACTTCACACTGAAGGGGATATTGGTAACTTAGAGATAACATTCAAGATAAACCACATGTATAATACATAGAAATGACTCTTGGCCTGAATTGGAGCTAATAAAATGTCAGCACTGTATAAATATAATATACTCATGTTATTGGACAGTCACTAATTACAATTAATTGGTTAGTTATGGTAATCAGGACGTATTAATGACTCCGAGCCTGCCTTTGAACCAATAGAATCCAGCATTCCAAGTTCCTCTGCAGCTTTGTGAGAGTTCCATCGACAACTTATGAATCCCTATAATGACCCCAATTATGATTAATTATGATTAATTATGATTAATTACATGAAAGGTATAAGAGTGGTTAAAGCATGTGTAATATGTTGTATTGATTCCTTATTTATTTATATTAGAATATACAACATATTTAGTTTATTTATTATATGTTATGAATTAATATTAAATAGTTATTGGCTAGTTATGATATAGCAGTGCTTCCTATTAATTGAACATTATATCAGATGCAAGTGTCAATGTTACAATCTCTAATATGGTGTAATATAAAATAGATTATATATATACGTGATTAGCAACCAACCAGAGCTCGGCAAATTAAAAGGTAAATTTTTAATCAATAGAATTCGCCAATTAAAATCAAAAACAATATGATAATACAACTATGAACTAATACAACACGGCAGGTAGAAAAAGAGAAAAGAATGAAAAGACAAAGAAATAACTTATTGGTTGATTCTTTATTTCATTTTAATTTTAAATCTTAAATTTATATATTTAGTTTGAAATAATGACTAAGCATATTGTCACATCTTATATACGACATTACACTGTATCATAAAAGCTAAGCGTTCAATTACTTCTTTTTTTT
>NAOQ01000185.1:55113-109118 GCA_002751075.1 Ichthyophonus hoferi | reverse complement strand
GAGTATATTATACAATAGTATATCATACTATATCATACCAACCCATGCTATACCCCAGTGTACCTGTCTGTCGCTCCTTATATTCCAATACTGCCCGGGTTGCCAACTCTCTCTTAGTAATCTCACTGATCTACCGTGTGCTATTAATAACGTCTGTGCAAGTTGCAGTCCCACCTGCGTCATCTGATTTATGATTGGAGATAAGATAAAATAGCTGACTGTGAGTGGTTCAGGTATAATTATATTTATAATTACCAATTAGAGCGTAGTGGGATAGATTATAAAAATGGAAAATAGACAAAGTAATTACAGAGGGTTGGAATACGTGTAACATATTACAAGGGTTCTTCAATTAATTAATGAATTAATTATATTAGAATATAACATAATATTTATATATTACGTGCTACCAAACAAATACCTAGGGTGATGTATCAAGCCCCTGTAGCAATGCTTCAAGTTGAGAATAATTCCTGTATACCATATTATATTAAACCTACAGTTTAATCGCCATTCAGTCTCAGCGCATTACTTGTGTTTACACTATAGGTTGCCACCTGACATGCATCATACATGCGTCATACATGCGTCATATATGCGTCATTGTCAGGTCTGATTTGCATTTTTACGGTTACAACAATGGCATCTAGCATATGGAGTATACATTCATTTTAAAAATTAAATAGAATGAATACATTGGTAGATCATGCAAAGGGGATCACACGTGCCTCTTCAGTTGTAGTGGCGTGTTTCCATTGGTTAACTAAATCAGGATCTAGATGTATATCCCATTCTATTGCCACGTGTGATGGAATTAGACGCGGTTGAGGGGATTTTGCGTGTACTGTAAGAGAGGATAAAAAAAGAGAGAAAGAGCGAGAAAAAAGCAAAAGAAAAAAACAAAGAGAAGGGGAAAAATAATAAATGAGTAGAGCCCATGGCAATAGGAGACTTACTTAATCTATTGTTATATAGTAGACAATAACTCTATTACATATACATATAGTGGGGTGGTTTCATTATATATATTTTTATATATATAGATAGTAGGTACTATATCTATACTTACCCTTGGGTAGGTAGTCTACCTGAGGATATATAGCTGCCATTCTTATTGTAGCATACGCTGCTATGATTGGATTATTCTCAATCAATGACATCACTCGCCCTGACACGCTGCCACTCTTTCCTAGGCTATAGATACAAACAGGGTTATATATGTAAATATAGTTATATAAGAATGATTATGATTGGCAAGTGGTAGGAGGTATTGTTATTGTAATCTCTTATAATTACTTCTTAATTAAGTTAATCGACAATATACAGAGCTAGAAGCCATATGCTATTTTATCAAAACTTAGATTTTCAAACTTCTACAGCAACGATTGGTTTTATTGGATGAGCCTATATAACTATATAGTTATATAATGTAATATATATATATATATATATATATATATATGAATGAATGTGTGATTGCTTGAACAAATATCTAACATCATTGGATACATATCATATAGGTACTGTGATAGGACACATTATCCCAGCAATTTTCTGGCGATAATGAACTGCTCATGGCAGTCCATTTTAAAATATTTTTAAAGCTCATCTTCCATTGGTCTATCTGGGCCCAAATCACTCACTCTATATTTTCCTTTTTCTATAATTGTGTGAATGATTATAAGATAGATATATTTGCAAATATATCATTACGCCTGATTTGTATATCTATCATTACGCCTGACATTAGACCCAACTGATAATTTTAAACCATTACATTTCCTGTTTTATTTTTACTGATGGTGAGTAATAGGATTCATATCACTCATTAAAAGCATTAAATGATCTATCCATTTTTATTATATAATATCTATATATCTCCATTGGCACAATTAATTAATTAAAATAGTCTCTATTTAATCCACGCAATCATCTACCTAGTTATTCATATTATACAATAGCCAACCATATAATTGTTACCTAAATATGATTTATATCTATTTCTATTGGCCGATTACTTATATCTTGCAAACATGCGATTGGAATACCAAATATATGCTTAACTTTAAAATTAATAACACGCGTGACTTCTAAACTATACCATTGGTAGACTAACTTTATACAAATATTTGATTGGTTCATATATATTACATTAAAAGTTAAAAACACATTATGAAATGCGTACCATGGAAATATGAATGAATCCCAACAAGATGGTGTTTTATGTATTACCGTCATAATCGCGTCATATGCACCTGTGCAAATTTTTATTGGTCAGAGAACAATGCACCACTAATAATAGAGTAAGAAAAAAAAGAAGATACAACTATATCATATCCTATTACTATTACTATTACTATTGATATTACTATCACTACTACTATTTATATTAAAATAATTACAACGTGTGTTAATAACTGTAAAGGTGTATATAACTTATCTCTCTTCCTCTAAACTGCCTCCTTCACAAACATAGATGCATATAGGTACATTCTCACTTTTAAATTCATAATACATATAGCTATAACATAATTACATTTACTTGGACACCTATATTTATAGGGCGGGATAGAATTAACATGCAGAAGACATATCTATATGCACTGTGATATATGTATGATATATAGATTACCCTATGGGTCCTTTTATACACGGAAGATTGATTTGTATACGCTTAATTTATAATCTGTAGAACTTAGTGACAGTTGGAAAATCCTAAATAAAATTACTGATTTGACTAGTCAAGCTCGGGGTATAATAATAATAGTAATAATAAATGGAAAAATAAAAATAACAACAGTAAAAATAATAGTAATAGTAATAATAATAATACAATAGTAATAATAATACTACTACTACTACTAATAAAGACGTAATACTATTAATTCTCTACTAATAATATACATATAATACTTATACACATTTAAATATATTCAGTTCGAGTCTCAATCTCCTCATCATAAAATATATATCTGTATATACATACTCGGCATTAAAGTTAAAAATATTTTGGCCCATGCTCTGTCGCGAAACAACTCAGGTCCACAGCCCATATATCCACCATGCCCATAGCCACGGTTGCTAAGAGTAAGAACAGTGCGTTGCTCACTCTCATAGCTCTCGATAGAGTGTAATGACGAAAGGGACTCCATTAGGAAGTGAAGTTTTTAATTATAAATGCGTGTCTTGACTGATGGTTGAAAACTATGCTATTTAAATAAAAAGAAGAATATATATGTATATAGCAGTAATATATATATATATATAGCGGTAATATATATCTATAATATATGGGCAGCAATAGTATTGTATAGGTAGGTAGGTAGGCAGCCTGTGTATATGAATATATTATAACTATATATATATATATATATATATATCTCTCTCTCTCTTAGTATAGTAGTGAGTTGGTATGTATATTAGTATTTATGTTGAATACAACATAAAATATATTCTATATAATATAATATCTGTTTCTATCTTATCTACTATATTTAATTAGATAATGCTGAGAATCTAACCAATAAAAAACCATTTTCATAAATTATTATATATCACTTAGAAATAATTAGTAAAAACAATTAATTGGATAATAGTTTTGCTTTAGCTTACCCAATCAAAAACATATCATTTATTGCAATTATGTCTTACCCAATAAGCATAGTTATACCACTTGTTTAGCTTATAAATTAACTAATTAATTAACGATTGCTAGTCCAGTTTAAAACCTAAAGTCATAGATGAATCCTGTGCCGTATATTTTACATCTAAATCTAGATGTGATCGAGTGTTATTATTTAATAATTAAATATTACACTCTATAAGTACAATAAGTATCTATTAATAACAATAATAAATGTGACAGACCCGCTTGTTTATAGTATTGGAAGAAATTACTGTATATTCGTGTTATAATCATCTCTAACATGCTAACTTTTACTAGATACCAATTAGATTCGAAAGATCTATTGTCGACCATACAGTTGTAGGATCTCTACCATTGGCTGGTTTAATTTTGATAGATCATCTCGGATAGCTATTTAACACCAATAGATGCACTAACTGTTTTCCCCGGCTACGTAAGCAATAATAATTACTCATAATATTAAATGTTTATAGCTATATAAAAAAATACCCAAATTATTAAATATTTTAGTTTTAACAGAATATAATACATATTCTATTTATTTATTATTATATGCTATTAATTAAATAATAGAGGCTATCTATAAAACCTACGTAAAAATGATTCATATAAAGATTAATTCCTGTATACTATATTATATTACGTATATAGTTTGGTCGAAATTCAGTCTCCCACATTACTTGTATTTGGAATCGTATGAACTACATACTGTGGTGCGAGACAGGGCCTCTAGTTTTGTTTACACTATAGTCCACCATCTGGCATGCGTCATCGGCAAGGAAAACGTTGGAACTGAAGACAGGGTATATTTACCCTATATTTTTAACGTTTCTACAGTGCACATCCAAGATTACTGGCACGATCAGAAAACGACAATTTTTGTTTTCTACTGCACATATAATTAATAATTAACTAGTAATTAATTAATTAATAATTATTGGTTAATATACTCCAATGGAAATAGCGATATCTAAATTAGTGAGCCATACAAAAAATACAAAAAACAGAGCCACGCTCGGTAAAACATGTGAACAAACGAACTATTCATAATATATATATATATATATATATATTCATACGTGTATATACACCTGGTTACATAAATGTTATTATTGTGTGATCTCAACGTACCAACACTAGTGAAATAGAGAGCCTACTATATTTATTGAAGAATTTATGTACAGATATATAATATATTATTGTATAGTATAGTTTGTATACCTACCTTATATGTTCAAGACATGGTATTGTTATTGTAATTATACACATTTTAGTTTTAAAAAAAGTACCGTGAATATATTTAATATATAGTGAAAAACTTATAGAGAAATGTACAAATGCGTTTAATTTTAATGTTTGAAATATTTTTTATAGCTCCTAAATAGATACTATAATATTATTATACGTGTACTATTATATTTATATACCATCATAGAGGGACTCACATGGACTTGTCGAGATGGAAGCCATAAGAATTTAAGGACAAGTTAAAACGACACCTTTAATTATGTTCTGATGTTCTGATGTTCTATGTTGGATCATGGACAACAAGGAAAAGTAATTATTTTACTATTCCCTTATTGGAAAATGCCTTTCAGACCATGGAACTTATTATCATCGATATCAAAGTTATCAGAATTATCCTTTAGCCTAGTTGCCATTTCTGTTCCTCATTTACGTGTGTTGAGCACCTGTAGTGCTTCCATTTCCGCCACTAAGACAATGAGAGAGCTTGTAGCAACTCATAGGCTGGCAGACTGTTGTAGTTTTTTTGAGCATCTTCAACTTACAAAACAGGCAGATATATGCCAATACAATATAATGTTAGAGATATCTAGGTATGACGTGCGAAAATCACTACTACAACATATGTATAAACACGGACCACAACCCGATGTTGCTAGCTATACGATACTTATGTGCCCTACTAGTACAGAAATAAAGGAAGAAATAAAGGAAAACCCAAGTAAAGAGAATGCAGAAATGGTTTTGGATATGATGGATTCGCTTGAAGTTGAGCCTAAAATGGGTACATATTTAGCCCTACTTACTGTATATAGGGATATAGGAAATGCAAATGGTGTAGAGTTTGTGTTTCATATGTTAGAAAAACATGGCTTGACACCTACACTTGAAATGTATATGGCAGCTATTCAGGCCGGTACAACGGCAAGGAATGCCGGGATAACATTGCAGTTCTCACTGAGAATGATAAACAGTAGATTGAAGGTGAATGAAAGAGTGTTAGATAATACCTTTCAGGCTTTGCTTGGCTTCAATCAACCAGAAATTGCTGAGATGCTTGTGAAGGCAGCTGCAAAAGTAGGATTTGATGTTGGTAGGTATCTCCTTCTATTGACAAGGAGTTATGCAGAAGGTAATAGGATTAAAGAAATGGAGATGGTTTTAGTACGGTTACGGTTGTCAGGAAACCCTATCCCGCCACCAATCATAATGTGTGTTATTGATACGTATGTCAGAGCTAATTGGCCACAGGGCCTTGATAAAATTTTAATATCAGCACTGGTAGATGACACGTTTTCCCGGGAAAAGGTATTTACTAAGTTGATCTGTGCTTATGAAATACTAAATGCTCCATCCAAAATTCCTATAGTATTGAAACGGATGAGAGTAACAGGAATGAATGTCAGTGTCCATATATATACATTGTTATTGAAAGCAATGGTAAGAATGCGTAATTATACAAGGGTTCGACAAGTGAAGAAATACATGGAGATGGATGGAGTGAAACCTAATACTACTATCACTACTTATTTGTTGAAAAGTTGTGTTCCTGGAACAAATATCAGTACAGTTTTAGATATAATTGAGTGGGCGGAAATACACACTGTATGGTTCGATACTAATTGTTTTAATGAAGCGTTGTCTGCCTTGGTAAATACAGGAGATATAAAACGTGTTTTTTGGTTGGTAGAAAAATGGAAACTAAAACAGCAACCACCACCTTTCAATGAAAAGACATTGAATATATTATGTCGATTTCTTTATAAAAAAGGAAAAGGAAATGTTATAGATATAAAAAATATCCTTAGTATGTTAACAGACCTCAGTACAATTAAGGATAGAAATATATTAGTGGATGTAAGTCTTATGTGTCCAATGTTAATCCGACACATTGTCATGACAACGCTAGGTCACGTGACAGAGGGATGTAATGTTAGATTTACATCATCTAATAGTAGTTCTAAAAAATCAGTAATACATCTATTGAAGGAACGGAAGATACCATATACCCTTAATGTGGGGATAGTAGTGGTACGTGTGGATTCTATAGTGAGTAGATTGTGCTAACAATTGCCGCCTATAGATAGCTGCTATATAGCATAAATTAACATAGTTATAGTTTTAATTGGCCAACATATATATGTATGTTTTAAACTGCTAGACGTAGGTTAATAACTATACTAGTCTATATAGATATATTGGAGACCGAACTGGTACAAGTGTTTGTAGTTTATGGTAAAACCTTATTGAACTGTTCCTGAAGCTCGTATTTTTGATTGAGTGATTGACGACCTTTCAATTTCTTACCTGGTTTTTACTATAAATACAACAAAGATGATTCAAAACTAGTTGAAGATATATAGTAATCTTATCTTCAGTGGAAGTAGTATTAATATCAGATTGTTCTAGTTGGCCCTCTAGATTGTTATCTGTGTTATATAGTTATACCCCTCTTATTACACGATATAATATGTATATTAGATTTCCTGTAAGCAAATAAAAATGGGACAATATTGTTTAAATGACTGGACGCAGTCCTTTATTATTCTTTTCAGTATTTTAAGTATAAAAGTTGATGTTTCAATATTATTTTGATACTATACAATATATTGTGAAAAAAAGTTTACTTGGATAGAATCGAATCTAGTGGAGTGATTCGAAAGGTCAAAGTTTCCTTATTTGTGTGAGGCAAGTTCTTCCCGTTGTATTACGTATGGTGAACTGCAATTATGGTATCCTCTACTGAATCTACGTCAACCCTTACTCTTTTTGAATCGTCAGTATCAATGGAGATAGATGTCTTGCCAATATTCACGGCACCAGTGATAGTAGGGATGTGTGTGTTGTAAATAGAGATATGCTAATATTTATTTTTGTTCTACTTTTTGTTCTTCCGTTTCTAGTTTGGTTTTTCTTTTAAACTTATTTATACTCTCTTTTTTAAGATAATTAATTATTTTTATTTTTATTTCTCTAATTGAGCACCTGCCGATATATTTGGTTTATTGATATTTTTCTGCCCCAGCTCTGTCTAGAACCATTCTTTTTATACATTTGGTTTACCACCAGTGCTAACGTTTTACTGACATTAATGTACTAGCTTAAATGGGACTAGTCATAAATATTCTAGTTGGCTAATACAATTCATAAAAAAATCACAGAGACCCACTAGGGATGTCAGATTCTATCTTAATAAGGTTATACTAGTATTTCCTAATTTTAATAACTAATTAGCCCTAATGTAAGTGCTTACAAACTGTGCATTGATGGAGTAATTTAAATTACGTTCTTGTAATATAAATGAATAAATTATTACAAAATAAATATTAAATGCTTGATGATTGTGATTTTTGCTCAGAAATTCTGATAGCAATACAATAAAGTTTCTCCAACTCTTTATTTGTAAATCTAGTTGGTACATAGGTATTATTGAACAAATATGCTCAATCGATTCCTAAGTTATTAACCAGTAATAATGTGACTCAGATAGCAGGAATATTATATTAGACTTTAGCTAACTATTATTGCATTGTTCTTTCTATGTGATAGAAAATGCACTGAGGAATTTTAACCATTAGAAATAAAACTACTATCTGTTGTACTTAATTCTATTTTCCATATAATGCTCCTCCTTATCAGTAGTTGATCTAGACAGATATCAATAGTCAAGAAATTTGTTAAAGGTCTCGTGTGTACTCCATGCAGAACACACGATAATTCTTGGATTAGATATGCTTTAAACTTCTTACCGTGTGACTTGCAATGCGTGCAACAGCAATTATCTAAATCAATGTGATTATGGATGGGAACTATACAAATATTCTCTAATAGTTCAACAGTACTATGCTTGACTAATTGGTCTTTTCAGTAAAGATTCTAGTTAAAATGTTTCTACCGTTTGAGAATTAAAGGACATAATATTATTAAATGATAGGATGTGTAGATAAATTTCCAGAAAAGGTTTAACAAATATAGATACAAAAACAATTTGGGATTGAAACAATACCTTTATTGTTTGGATACTTATTATATACGCACATTTTTAGAAAACCAATAGGCCTATATGTGGAGTTCGGTTAGGTTTCTGTTTTAAAAACCATTCTTTTGCTAGTTGGCTTAGCAACAATTTTTAGATCTAGGTCACCAACCAATAAAAAGAATGATTGCCACCACTTTCCATTGGATTAATGATTAATTGGAAAAGAATTATTATTTGCTCTATAACGGAATAATAAATGCAATAATAATAATAAAGCGCAATCTACCAAGCATAGTGAAAATTTTAGGTTCTCACATTGACTAATCAATAAACCCTTTTTAGCATGTCCAATTTATTCTTGAATATTCAAATCTTCAGTTCTATTGATCAACCACTTATTGATTGATGCTTATAGAATATTTGATTGGTGTAAAACCATATTCTAAATTTGATTGAGTTACCAACTATTAGCACTAAGTTATTCGCCAATAATAATATCGATTGCTTACAGTTGTCTAGACAGACTAGCTTGGGAAAAGAAGTTTCTGCGTATTAATTAAACGGACATCATAGCAATAACAAGAAAAGTTATACTATCAGAGTGCTATAAACATGTTAGCTCTAACAGGTTATATATTTAAAAACAACTCATGATAAGTAGAGCCAATAGTCTGCATATGCTAAATTATATGTAAATTGGCATCTATATGTAGATCTACAAGAATCTGCGGTAGTTCTCGCGAATTAACTACAGCTTTCGAAATCTCCAATTGAATATTGTATAGTAGTGAATTTTGTTGAGCCATCGGTAGTAATATTCACTTGATCTGATCTGTTTTTAAGGCTAGGTTCTATAGAGGGCACATACACCGATTCTATGGATAACTTACGTTCTAATCCAGATGGAGTCAATGCTTTTATTCGCTTAGGTGTTAATGCGGAAATTGCACAACAAGACCGATCAGTAAGAGGTGCTCTATTACCATGCAAATAATAACTCTTGCCGCTATTTAATGTTAGTAGGCAGTTCTCTGACTTCGGAACGAGCGAGAGATCTGAGCACTGATTATTGTTTGTGAGTGCCAACAATGAACTAAGTATTACAACAACGATGTGATTATTACATAAAATTAAACTCAAAGTTTTGTGTATTACGAGTACTTTCTTATTTTTTCTAGTGTTAATGCGTATGTGTGAGCGGTTGACTTTTTTTTCTTCTATACTTTGTTTTACCGCCAGTACTAATTTTCAGTTAGTACCAGTACAGCTAGGTTCAATAACTTAAATGGGACCATTAATCAATCTTCGTATTGGCTAATACAATTTAAAAAATTACAGAGACTCGCTAGGAATGTCAGATCCTATCTCAATAAGATTACCACTGTTTCCTCATTTGAATGGCTCATGAGCTGATCACTAATGTAAGTGCTTGCCAACAGTGCTTGCGGAGTTAACGATCTTTTACCATACCTAATAGATTAAATCATTTTCCCAGATAAATAGGTTAAACTGAGCATGGGAAAACCTGATAATGATTAGAAACAAATTGTAATGTAGATTGATTGACTATTGGGATAAAACTGGCGCATGTTGTTTCACTCTGACCAATCCAATCCTGTTTTAGAAGAATGGGTTGCTGGCCGACTCTGACTCCGGCCTCCTAATTGCAATCTAACGAATTTTCGTTAATCGTTAGTAAAATAGTAAAATATAGAGGAAACATACCCTACCATTCTCTTAAGCCGTTACCTTGACAATAACTTATGTCAGTTGGCGGACTATAGTGCAAACAAAACTAGAAGCTCAGCCTCAACCATACGGTAGATAATTTTTTCCATTCAAAGTGCATGTGATGCGGCAACACTGATTTCGGATCAAACTGTATTTATGATATAATATGGTGTCTACAAATTAATTTCAATTTGAATCATTACTATATAGGTTTGCTAGATAATCTCTACGGTTTGATTAATAGCACACTATAAATAAGTATAAGTTATTTTATATTCTAATATAATTAATAAATAAGTATGGAAACTTTGTAACGGATTACACATGTTCCAATCGAAGCAATACCTGGCTAATAGGAGAGCTTATGGCACAACTACAGGGCATGTGTCTATTGCTGTTGGCATAGCCACATTCAGGGTAGGCAATGATGAGACTTTTCATCTTATGCAGATTAGTGTGGGGTATGATGAGCTACATTAATAAGAGATATATAGTTATTGGATAAATCCTGACTTACATCCAATGTTAAAAGAACTATCATCCATTGACTAGGCAGCTGATTGTTTCATATGTATTGTATATAAATATACCGTAATAGAATGCAATATTATATTATATTATATTATGACATAGCATAACATAACATAACATAACATAACACAACGTAATATAACCGAATGTCATGTAACATTATAATATTTGCTATAACCTAAAACCAACTAATACCAGACTTGCAACTATAATAAACCAGAGAGGTCTGATTTGACTACAGCGTATCTTAACATTGTGTCGTTGGGAATGTTATTTTTCTTGTACACTATAATATAAAATAAAATAACATAAAATAAAATAAAATAATATCTAATATATTTAATTTAATTATATTTATTTGGTTTCACATAATGATATTTCTATATTTGGGAAATGTAGAAATATTTCTCATATGTTAAAATATTTTATTGTGTAATCCAATTTAGCGTATCTATTGGTTAGTAATAATATTTATAAAATACACTATTCGTTAGCCATACCAATTAAAATAATTAAAAGCATCTATCTGCCTACCTAAATCTGGATTAACTGCTCGAACTGCTCGACATTATATTATTTGTATTATATTTATTATATTGTATATATTATTCTATCATACAGCTTAGGCTATAGTAAACATAACAACCACACTGACTATAACAACAACAACAATAACCATACCAACAATGCTCAAACTAAGGACATTAGGAACATGGTTCACTAAAGTCCTTCCATCTATTATCACAATGATGGCTATGGGTTCTGGACTATCAGCTGTGCGCTGTGCTCAAGATGATGACCTCCCCAAGGCTGTATGGTTTCTGTTAGCGGCAGCAATCTTTGATGGACTTGATGGGCATGTTGCTCGTGCACTCGGAGCAGCATCAGCTTTTGGAGCGGAATTAGATTCGTTATGTGATCTAGTAGACTTTGGTGTATGTCCTTCACTAGTTCTCTTTCAGTGGTGTCGTCATGAGGGTCCTAGACTGGCATCTGTACTTAATATCAGTGTAGATGAGACGGCGTGGCATGCAAGCCAGAACTTTTTGTGGTTAACGTCGTTGTTTTATACTGCTTGCTGTGCAGTCCGCCTGGCAAGGTTTAATCTATCAATAGAACCTCCAGTGCCTCAACCCCCTCATAGCACTCACTTTGTGGAAGATATAGATGGGTTGGGAGAGGAGGAGTTGGTTCTTGTTAAGGGCAAAAAACAGACTATTGTCAGACGAAAAGTTAGCCAACGGTCAATTATAAGTGACGAAACATGCCCTGTAACTAATGAGGAAGAGAAGGAGGGGAAATGGTTAGATGCATATATCAACAAACATAAATTCTTTGAAGGAGTGCCTGCTCCTATGGGGGCCTATCTAGCTCTCTCTCCCTTGGTGTATTGGTTTCAGTATGGTTATCCTCATGTTATGGTATGTATTTTCCTTAAATATCCTTTTCTTTCTCTTTCTCTCTCTCCCTTTTCTTATTCCTTTCTCTCTTATTGTGCTCCCTAGGGTGTGGTGACTATACTATAGTCCCGGATCTCTCTTTCTCTATTATCTCTCTTGTTGTTGTTGTTATCTTGGCTCGTATTCCCTTCTGTTCTTTTCCTTTCCATTTCTTACTTGCTTGCTAGAGATTTCCACGTCCTGTGTAATACTTAACAGTCTAAACATCTCCCTCTCCCTCCCTCTCCTTCCCTCTCCTCCCTCTACAGATCCGTCTAGAAACAGTAGTGTCCTTAACCTTTGTTACAGTAGGTATCCTTATGGTGTGTACTATGCGAACCTTCTCCTCCAAGATGTTGATCCGAGGTCCAGTTAACATCAGGGACCCACACACCTCCCACCTTCGATCCAAAAACATTGTCACAGCACTGATGAAAATAGCCTTAGTAGGCATATTAGGTACCTTATTAGTAACTGACCCATGGCGTACCCTATTGGCCTTTACCACGATCTATGTCATCACATTGCCGTTTGGACAGGTCATTTATAGCTGTGCTTTAACTGATAAGCATGCCGATCACCATTAATGGTAAGGTTGTAAGGGTATTTGCTAGATGGTCATTGGTTCTTAATCATGCTTACAGATTGGTGTATATTTCATATATGTTTTCTCTGTATTAGTTTTTGTTTAGTGTTTCATATCCAATGAATATGGGTATGTTTTTTATTGTGGTATTCTGATTAGATAAATATCAACAGTAGCCAGTTGTTAAACAGAGAAATATACCAGTGTTATATATAATACCTATAGATACATATGTGATGCAAATGGGTAAGGTAACTATGCCGTGTTGAGATGTATAGAATAATATGTTAGGATGTATGTATGTGTGCATTTCTATGTCTGCATAATCCTACATGTACAAACACGTACCGATTCAGATATATTTATGTTAATCTCGCTAAATCCTCATACATACTGTTGTACTATTGTACATTTTACATGCATGTATACACCTGTATAATTAAGTATAGGTAGAGTAGTGCAAACTTGATTGTTTGCTATATATTTACTACATATATTTTGATATATATATTTTCATAATTTTACATCATGTATAATTTTTTCCTAATTTAAACTTGACTAATTATACTCTTTGATGCTAATTATCAATAATTACCATATTCCGTATATATATATATATATATGAGCTTATAGTATAGAAAAGATCCGAATTTTCTGTCGAGATATATTACAATGCTGTTCTTGTACTAACTACTACGCACCTCTTTAATCTCATCTGACTATGTAACTAATCTGTAATGATTAATTAATATAAATATCTATAAGTGTACATTTATTGCAATAATTAGTATTGAATTTAATTGTATCATACATAATTTCTGCTGAATATGTATATAATGATTTACTTTATTGTTAATTTATTTTTATGTATGTTTTGTCCAATATAGTTTCTCTTAATTTTATTTTATGCACATTTCTATATGCTTACGTCATATATATATCTATATATAGACTAACTTGAATTAATTTTGTGTACAGCCCCGTCCAATCATGTCACAGTGAAATGAGGAGCGACTGATTGATGGGGTCTTAGCACACTGTGTGACCCTTCCAAAACCCGTGGTTAAATTTTAGTTTCTTATGCAAAATCAATTTCTTTCGAATAATAGATATCTAAAATTACTCGTTGTAAATACCTTAATGTATAGGCTCATATATATAATATATAGCCAATCACAATCGTCTGGCATCTCTACCAAAGACTGGATAAAGGCTGCCAAACACGGTTCTTTTGAATGTGGCCAAATTAAACAATAACATACCATATTATTAATAGTGACATAGTAAGATTACTAGTAACATATACTATTATTATTAGTAGCATGGTATTTTTATTTATAGCAACATAGAATTGCTAATAGTAATACACAAGATTATTAACAGTAACATATACATAGTCGTATCAATAGTAACTGTGTAATATAATTATTAATACTATATAATAGATCCTTTCAGTAGGTATGTAGTAACAATACAGTCGCCGTGAAAGTACAAAAAAACCCAATGAGGGGAGTCTGATGTTGCAAGAAAAGTAAAATGGGTTTATTGCACAAGTGAATAAGACATAATATATATTCTAAGAATAACAAACCTATCGCATCGTCATATGTGTAACATGATTGGTGGATAATCATTGCCTGGTGGGACCGATCTTAAATAAAATTACTGCTATTATACTAAAAGTACACTACTAATTTATACAAACTATACTTGTATATTATAACGTAGACAATTATGGTAAGCTTATATATAACACTATAAGCAATATTAGTTATAGTAGATAAGTAAAACTATTCAGCAAAAGAGAGTTATAAAACTTTAAACCGTTACATTGTAATCATACAGATCTCACTATTGATAACAGAAATGTATGTCCTAATAGAAGCACTTCATCCCATTTCGTGACCAATTACAACTCTGGCTTATTAAACATATCGGGGTTAGTAGCCATGACATTCAGCAAATCACCAAGTGCTTTTTTCATCTGTGGGGTTTGTAGATCCATACTTCTACGTGTGGGTGGTCCCTGTAATATAATTGATTGTTGCTGGGGGGAATCAATTTTTTTCTGAAAATTAAAGGGGGGTTCTTTTATATTATTGGCTCCTTGGACAATATACGGTGATATGGTTGATGGGGGAGGAGGAGGAACAAAGGCAAATGGTAAATCAGGCGTAGGTTTAGGCGGTGGAGGCCCCACTGCAACATTGGCAATAGAGGATATAGTAGATCTAGTCGATATAGTAGAATTGATTACTTTCGGTGATGGAGTGGGGGGTAGGTTACAGGGAGGGAGAGGGTGAGCGGCCTGGCTCTGGTTTTGGGTTAATATACTATATATGCTAGCCTGCAAACGAGCTTGTTCATATAATAGGTCTACCTCGGGGTTGGAATTGGTTGGCATTACAGTAGATGTAGTACTAGTATTAGTAAGAGGGGGAGGAGCGCATGGTGGTGGTGGTCCTGTTAAAAATCCGGTTGCACGTCCCTGATAAGCTGGAGTAGGAGAGGAAGGGCGCTGACGATAAGGACTGGGGGGAGGGGGACCCTTAGGTTGAGTAATCTCCTCCACCTTCTCCCTTCCTGTCTCTCTCTCATACCTATTACTAGCATATACATCTCTATCACTGGTGCTGTTGTCATGGTAATCCAGTGGCCTTTGTTCATTGGATCCCTTATTCTCCCTTGTAATCCCCTCCCTATATAAACCTTTCCTTTCCGGTAGCAAGTAATCTCTATGACTATCACTACTATAGCCGTGAGTGCGAGTATACTTGCCCCCTTTTTGATGGTTTCCGGTTGGTGTTAAACTATCCTTAGGGCTTCGGCTAGCCTTATGATAATACAACTCTCTATGTTTGTACACGGGTGATTTAGAGCGTCTATAATCTACGCTATGATTATGACGATTCGTATGACTATCTAGTCTAACATCTCGTAATATAGGGGGACTTCTATGTCCTCCATGAGGGGGCCCATGGGTGCTTGAATTCAATTTACGTAGGCTTTTATCTCGTGTGTCTCTATCTCTTGTATCTCTTGTATCTCTTGTATAGGAACTTGAACCATGTCTGTGTGGACTTCTAGAGTATCCTCTAGGATTACCTCTCCAATCAGGTTTAGTACTTCGGGAAAGAGACGATGTGATTGGTGGGGAGGATTGATCACGTAATCGCACTGATGTGGTTGGTTTAGTTGGCTTAGGATGGGAGAGGCCTCCATTACGATTGGTTGAAGGGGCTAGGATAGGGTCTGTATATGGAAATAGGTTAATACAATTCTAGCCTATTCATTGGTTCCCATAAATTAATCCTCATTAATACTTCCTGACCTAAATTAATGCAAATATGAAATATAAAATTTAGCGCATACACGTACATATATTTTTATGTTTATGTTTATGTTCGTTTACTATACTATTAAAATACCTAGAGATAAATCACCTATCGTGTAATCTCTTTAATATACTTAAGCAATACGCCGTTAAAATTTGTGTATCTATATGAAGGGTATAAATAGTGGGATTGTGAATATGATTGGCCACATAAGAATGCAATTGTATATGATTGAATGTGAGCGCGCCAGTGCCATCAGATAGGTTAATGACTAAGTCACTGTATGTTTACAATTTTGATATTGTTATTAATATTGTTACTATTTTTACTATTATTATTATTACTATTACTATATATATATATATATTAGTCATTTTTTACAGGTGTACATGAACGTGCATAGTGAGGCATGATGATATATATATATATATGCTAAGTGTGATATAGAATAAATAACAATTTATGAAAAATGGTAAAAATTCAATTCAGAAATCGTGAGGGTAGAGAGAGCCATAGGTTGCATATACGGAAGATGTCGTCATTTTAACATCATAGATATATGATATATTAATACGACTTAGCCAGCCCCACCGCCCTAAGAATTATTACAGGTAGCATATAATGTGTTTAATAGATAGCATTTATTTCCCGCTATTTGAAAGAGACAGAAATATAATTAATAGAAGAGAAAGAGAGGTTGAAACCTGTTGAATTTGACTGTGATAGGTTCAAAGAGTTCCCATGAGATCGTAAAGTCTCAATCTGATTAGTCATTAACTCTATGGCATCTTTTAATTGGAGTTGGCGATGTTCTGTGTAGGTAGGTAGATAGGTAGGTAAGAAGATAGTTAGATAGGTAGATAGATAGGTAGGTAAGTAGGTAGGTACATAGATAGATAGGCATGTATGTATGTAGTATGTAGGTGTTCAACTACGCAGGCATATGTGCATATGTATGTAGGCGTGTATAACGATAGGAGTATCATTAGAGGAAGGGAGAAGGCCTAAAAGTAGTGCTAGAACTATAGTACAGTAAGCTTGAAATTTAACATATAGTACTGTCCTTCTTAAGGTTGGTGACTAAATATCTTTTAATATAACCTCAAAAAGGAAAAGAAAAGGCACGTGGTCCTGGTCTTTATAGGGCAAGTACTAAGGTGGGAAGGAGTATTATAGGTATGCACTGTATGAATTATATATAATGTGAAAAGGCAATGTATGTTAATACCTACCCTTAAATGGTACAACAGTTAAAAAAAATATTGATACCGTATTGGCTACCTCGTCGCTAGGGGCGATAGCGCATGCCATTGGGACACCCAATGAGACCAGTCGTCTTAATTCGTCATTAATTGGTTTATTCTCTAGAAACTGTGTATTAACGTTAGAGTGGGTATTGCTAGTATTATTATTACTATTATTATTATCATAACCTATCATACCATATCCTATCCTATCATATCATATCCTGTCATATCATAGGTATACATGCAAACACGCCCTAGTCATACAGTTACCTATAAATATATATAAAAAAGAAATCAAACGAGAAAGCATTAATCACTATAGAGAGTATATTTTTTACAATCTCTTCGACGTCAAGTCCCACATCCTTTATACGATTAACAACCATGTCAGCATAGAACCTGCATGATAGAATGAAAATTATTAGAGTTGTATTTGATTAGTGTGCAAACTATATCACATCTGTTTCTTTCTCTCTACCTCCCTTCTACTATCTCTGCTAGCAATTCGACTAAATGCTTCCCTCTAAATGGCTTTATATCATTCATCTTCCTGCTATGGTAATTTCTGTAACCCTCCTTGCCCCCTGCTCACCTAACCAATTCCATACCTACCTTTGTTCTCTATTAAGAACTATTAGTGCACAATCATACGGAGGATTCATTTTTTGACCAATAGATACAAGGTTCGAAGGAAATAAGGTCGTAATATTCACAGGGTTGGGGCCAATAGGAGTCAAGGGTTTTATAGTTGACTGATCCGCTATCACACCTGTCTTTCGAGATCTTTCCCGATCCAATCCAGTATAAGATTGGTGGTCACTGACTTCTCCGATTGGTCCAGATGTATTCGCATGGTTATCTTTTACATCTATACCAGAGATGGTTGGCGGCATATGACCTATAGGCATGTCTAGGTGGGGATGGCTCGGCGAATAAGGTTGATCGGCAAGAATCTGATCATGAAGTCGCGGCTCTATCGCCCTATCCAATGGTGCAGGTTCATACTGTCGTTGCTCTATTGGTGGTTTAGTGGAACCATGTTGTTCTACTGGAAAATAATCATGTCTATGACCCCGATCAACATGCGATCGATGGTTATGATTGGAGGATCTACTATGACTAAGAGGATCGGGGCCTATATGTAAACTATGAATGGGAATTGTACCACTAGTATAGCGTGAATATTCACTGTCACAGGGCGACCTATATACTGACAAATCATTTGGCCGATTGCCATTATAATCTAGGGGCTGTCTTTCTCTTTCTCTCTTGGTATCAACTGATTGGCTGTAGGCGCCGTTTGTTAGCGTCGATCTGCCTCTCATATCAACTTTAAAATTACACTCCCTTATCATCTATCCTCTTTGAGTCACCCGTCATTTATCGTTTTTATTATTTTAAAAATATCAATTATATATGATGTGCTAGATCAGGTATTATAAGCCCCAATTGCTTACTTTTCATGGATAATATAATAACCTCCAATCACGTATCACATTTAATATGCTAAATCCCTATAGTTTTTCTTGTTTATAACAGCAACCCTCCCTCCCTCCTCTCGCCTCTCTTTCTCTCTCTAACTAGCCAACAATCTAACCTCGCAATACATATATCTTACAGTACATAACCCCATATCTTGATCATAATAATGCAATAGAATATAGTAATAATTGGTCAAGAAAGCATCCATGCCTACACCCAGGTATATGTATAGAGGTATACATATAGTAACTCCAGAGGGAATGGCTATAGCGCCCCCATTACTCCTATCACCTCTCCTACACACATATGCATAATACAATATACTATAGCATAACATAATAGAGTATAATAGAACGTAATATAATAGAGTATAATAAAATATAATATGACAGACTATAAGAAAATGTAATACAGTATAGTATAAGAGAATATAATAAAAGATAATGTAGGTAAATAAAATATAGCTTTATATCATATCATGTCTTGCAATATAATATGAATAATAACATATTATAACAAAATACAGTATGGAATACTATACGACCATACAATATGCAATGTAACAGCATATTCAGATACATACGTAAACCGCACTACCTCAAGAGACCCTCCCCCACCCCCTCTCCACACTACCCAACCATTTCTCAACATCCTATCACACCACATGTCCAATATATATATATACATCTAAAAGCATATAGTATAAAATGTAGGTATATATATCCCCCTATCTCCTCCCACATTACATACACATTACTAATATTACTAATTATCATCTCATCTCACCTATATTCATATTCATCTACATGGTAATTGTAGTGGCGGGTCGACCCGGCCCTACAGGTACCCATGGCCCGAGGGCCATCGATCACACTATCTCTTCCCCTTGATCGATCCCTTTCTCTATCTCTAGGTATGTCTGTCAATCTATATCTCTTCCAATCATCTATTAGACCCCTTTCCCTCTCTCTCTCTCTTTCCCTTCCCCTTTCTCTCTCCCTCTCTCTCCCTCCTCCCCTCTCCCTCTCCCTCTCCCTATCCCTTCCTTCTTCCCTTCCCCCCTCTCTCTCTATCCTCTCCCTCTCCCCATCCTTCCTATCTACACTATAAGCCACCTCCACCTTTCTCTTCTTTCTTTCCCATTCCGCTAACTCCCAATCACGATCGTGATTGTGATCAATGGAATCATACAATTGATGGTGCTCTCGGATTCGCCCATCATAGCGATCTGCTACTCGTTTAGCATCACGCTTATCACGATTATGCTCCAATAGGTGTGGATCTCTGTTGTAGTTGTAATGATGATTGATCGAGATTTCAATTTTAATTATTATAATACCACCATTATATTGGGTCATATAGAAATAATAAACATGAGGAAAAATGGGCGTGAGTTGTAACTAATCAACATATTTTTAGGTTTGTTTATATCTACTTATAGGAACCAATGACCAATGAACACATACATATGTATATTCCCAGGCTTTGATGCAAGCATTGGGGTTGGCTTATTTTTTTATGTCTAAGTAAGGTTATAAATTAGATCCAATTAAGTATGAAAAGGTATGTTTTATTTATGTTCATTTTATCGCAAAAACCACTGGATGAATAAAAAAGTACATAACATACCATTAGGTCAAAAAATAAAATTCTGAAAATAAAATTTTATAATCAATCATAATTAAGCTGACATCTGTTGGTTGGTTAGTACTATAAGGCTAAATATGGAAAGAGTAGTAAGCAGTATAATTGGGTTATGCAAATAATTGCTAATAATAGCTCATCTATCACATCATAGATGGCCATACTATATATGGTTATATTTACACTAATTCACACTCTTGGATATTACATTTGGTTGACTGAAGGTCCGTATAGAGAGACACATTTATATAGAAGAAAGGTTAAGTATATATATATCAAGGAATTGTGCGTATATATTCCTATATGTAAGGGTATGTATTCCAAGATGTGCATTCCCAAATATATTACTTAAACATATATCAATATACCTATATTATGCAATACATATACCACACCATACATGTATTACACTATATATATGGTTATCTCCTAGACCATTTAGTTACCCCATAATAAAGCAACAGACCACCCATAAAGCTCACGATTATTCTCACCATGTGAAACAGAGCTAATCATTACACAAGCACCTTACTAAATAAATCAATATAGTCTAAAAAGCAAATTCGCACCCTAGTGAGACCTCATAAGTTTTACTAAAATTACCAAGACCACAATGTTTTACAAGTAATTTTCTAAAAATTTCAAGATACGGGTTTAATGAAAAGATATAAGCGGTTAGCAATGCAAAATAGCCAACTTTTTATCCCTTGCGTAGGCTCCTTTTTTAGCCTTATTTGGCATCCAAGAATCGCTGCTCCACACACAAAACCAATGCCCAAACCCTAATCTAAGAATGTATTCTAGGCAATCTAAAACCTAGTTGGCTAACTTACCTATCCATTGGTTCATACATCAGTGATGTTCTGTGTGATTTATATTCATTGTGTTCCATTAGGTAATGGCTGAGATCGTTAGTCATGATGTTGCTGTTGCTGTTGCGTTATTCGTCACAGGTCATGCGAACACCTGAACATTAATATTAAATACTAATAAGATTAATGCGTATACTTGATTAGTTAATTGTAAATATTTATAATTTTAGATAGTTAAACGGACAATAATTTAATAGTAATAGTGAAAATTACAGTACACTACATGGGAGAGAATTTATAAAAATTATATTATATTATAATATATTATAATATTGCTTATTTACTAATATTAATTAATCATATCATTCCTACTTACTATTCACCTATTTAGTTACATCCCATCTAACCCTCCATGTTTGTAAACCCTTGCCCTTCCTATTCTACGTTTTGTCATCCATTCCGCCGCAGTAGAAATATAAATCGGGAAAAAAACCCTCTAATCCTTTAATGCAGGTGAATTACCTTGAAAAATACTCAGCTTTGTTTAAATTATACACCCTAAACTACACATATTTCTCAGATGGAATTAAGTTTTATAGTTAGGTGGGTAGGTAGGTAGGTAGGTAGGTAGGTATGTCTGTTTGTATGCGGGTGTATATAGAGTAGATATATATTAAATAATAATAAAAGGATAATAACAAGCAATACATATTCAAAAATAATAACATTTTTATGGCATCTTTTTAACACTTACACGATCCTTATTTCAATTATAATATAAATAAACAAGGAGTTGTTGTAACGGATTGCATATGTTTCAACATATTTCACCTAAAATAAATGATTTTTCCTATAACACTAATCGAATAATGTTTATGTTTGTACATCTAGTATGTCGTGGTATCTGTCACGCATTATTTTTTATTATCCCGCGTTTTGTACTGATCAATATTTGTTTGATTGGTACATATTTTATCATCTATTGTACCGTCTTTTATTCAGAATTCCTATTCGATATTAGTCATTGATTGATTTAGCCAAATATGTTAAGCAAAAATATTTTGCAATAGCGTGCGGAATTACTATTTTTCATACAACTTCATTACAATGTTTATGTTTACAAAAATAAATATTTAATCATATCTTTATTGACAAATGAATGAAGATAAACTGAATAAAATCAATTTTGATGTGGTAATATTGTGTTAAACAATTACAGAAAATAGTGTAAAATAATATTTTTTGTTGTTACAGTAAATTTCAATTGGTATGGCATATAGGATAATTTAGGAATGTGTTACAAGCGATTTACCACACTACTATTGGGTAAATCTTGTTTTATTGTGTTTATGCAAACGAATGAAAACTAAATATTATAATACAATCTCTTAATTTTTCCATTTACAATTAGTAGTCACGATTATATTATATTATATTATATTGTAGTATTTTATATGTTATGTTATATTATATATTGTATTGTATTATTTTTTATTATCCCATATAGCTAAGTGTAATTAACCTGTGAGCGTTCCACAAGTATTGAGTTGTTTGACCTCGAAAAAACCGACATTGACTATGAGATAGAGTTCGTATCAAGATTCCCATTTTTTCATATTGAAATCTGCTAAACACTATTCCAATTGGCATTATAATGCTGTTTGTCTATGGGATTTTTAAGTGAAGATATCATTTCGTGCTGGTTTAAGGCAAATTCCATGTTATGAATGGTAGGTAGTGATATATGAAGTAGTGTATAGTAACCTTTGCTGATTTCAACCTAAGTAGCTGTTGTTTTATATAGCTAGCGTGTGTGTTGGTATGTATTAAGTCTATAAGTGGTACATAGCACTATATCACTAAAGCTATGAGTCTAACAAAATTGTCATTTATGTGTATTTTACATTAAGTTGCTAATTAGTTCATTAGTATGATGCCGCACTTAAAATAGCTTTCAATTAATCCATTTTTGTAGTAACTAACACTAGATACCTTCCAACACTTGGAAGTAACTTGACCTGAGGTCTAATTACAGTATCTTATCTTAAATTGATAAGGGACAATAATTATTTGTAACACAGTACTTCATAATAGTACTAGTGCTTATGTTATGTTCTAAATAATGCTCTTATGTTGAGAATAAGTAGAGACAGGTTCTTTCCTTGTGGCCTTTATCCAATTATAATGGAGGAAATACTTAATTAAAGGGTATTTCAGACCCATAACTCTTGGGGGTCTCGGAAATATGTAAGTTATTTTATAGTCTCTTGTTGCTGTCTCAGTAAATGGACAAAGAGACTGAGCTCAGATGGGTTAATCTAGAATTAATGTTGAAATGCACGTGTCCTTGGTGCTGGGTCCCTAGTACACCAAGTGTTCATGTATTGAATAGATCCATAGATATGTTAATTAAATTGGATTGTTCTAGAAAAATTGCTGCTTCACAGTGATGCCTGTGGGCCATATAGTAACTGTATTGTGATGGTGACTGGGTCATATTGCCAATCAATTATATATCATAATTAGACCATGATTAATACTAGCCCAGCTAGCATAGTTTTATACTAAGAGGGGTGACCTGGTTATGGGTTGTTTGATGTATGGGTAACAGTTGTGAACTAACTATTGATAATATTCAAATTTGACTAGCTATGTTTGTAAATTCAACAAAGCCAATCAAGTATCTAGGTTTAGATGTACTATGTAATAAAAACTTATAAAACTATTATAGCAATCTGTACTAGTTCTAGCGATTGTCCACAGGCTTTGGGGTTGCCAATTGAGTGTTGTATAATAAGACTATATATGTATGAATTATGATATTGTTTAACAAATATTAAATGAATGCAATTTTTCGTTTGTGACGAGCGTATTCGGCCAAACTATTTCAACTGCTACAAGTATTAGGCTGAATACTTTATAATGTCTTGTACAGGATCACAATGTTTATTGTTCGTTTTGCATTGTAGCTCTAAACATTCAATAGCGTTTACAATGAGGTGTCAATCGGTTTATAAGAGTTAGAGACTAATTAATGACAATTATTTAATAACATGGTTCACTAATTTCATTTAATTAGGTCTACATTGCAAAGGGAAACTAGCACAAAAATTCACCGTGGTTATTAGTTAGTATTGGCCATTGGTTTAACCATACGTAATGATGCATGATACAAACAAGATGCATTGCAGCAAAATGATTCTTTGAATAATTATTAGAAAATATGTTGCAAAAAACACAATTTGGTAGAACCCCTAATCTGGGATATATATATATATATCTGGTGTGTATCACAAGCTCAACTGGTATTGGCCTGGGCTAACAAATATATAACCAGTATGCATAGCCTTAGCCTGAATGCTTTCGGCTATATAGGCTATTACAATAAAAATTCCGTGTCAAAAATTTAGTCTCTCTGTGTCGTTTGTAGAAAGTAGTTATGGTAGTTTTGAGGAGATAGACACCAACTCCCAACGTTACCGGGTGTAAAAGGAAGAGGGCCATTCCTATGACAAACAAGATTAGATCAGTAGGTGGAAAAAGGAAAACAAGAATTAGGTACTCCTCTGAAAGCGAGGAAGAACTTTGCATAAACCTTTTAAAGGAATTATACGCGAGTTTCGACGATAACGTTGGTAGACAGTCTATGACTGTGAATAATGATAGTGATAGTGAATCGGTGAGTTCAACAGATTCCGATATATTCGTATTTGCCTGTACCAGTAGTGTACATATACACTGGCATGCGGGTTTGCCGCGTATACCCGGGTGGACCGGTGGCCGCATATGTGTGAGAGGCCAGACCTTTATTAATAATTGCTGTTTTCTTTAATACTTTGTTTTAGAGCGGATTTTGTTTTTTTGGTTAACTCCCGCATCGTGGTGTTCAATAATCTAAATGGGGAAGCAATCATAAATATTCTTATTGACTAATACATGAAAGATAACAGAGACCCACTAGGAATGTCTGATTTTATCTCGGTAAGATTGTGCTACTGTTTCTCTACCTGAATGGCTCATTAGCCGACCCACTAATTATTTAAGTGCTTGTATGCATCATGTATCGACAAAATCAATTTTGAACCGTGTGCTCATTCAGAGATAATGATTTTGTAACAACTATTATTGCAATAGTGTATTAAGTTAGTACTACCAAAGTTTAACTTGGTTGCATATAATAATAATAGATAATAATCTGTATTGTTATAATCTCTACCTTGCTAATAAGTTACTCTAAAGGAATCCAATAATAATGCGTTCTGAAGGCAAATCCAAATATCATCGGATTGGCGTAATGGTTAGAATGGTTATGCTATTAGTCGAGACTTGTTATCATGTGATATACATGATACTAGGTAACATTGTAGTATTTGTGTTTGTTAACATGTACTTTGGGGTTTCCGCATATGATGGGACTTAAATCTTAACTCTAACCTGTTGTTTTGTTTTTAATCTTTTTAACTGAGCACCAAGACAAAGGTACGATTAGCGGGTCAGTTGTCTACCAGAAACTATATAATGAGAGTGTATATCTTGGTCAAGGACCACTCAAATCTCGTGTAAATAAATGTGTTTAACAAAATATGGTTAACTTTGCAACTGATGTCAATTCTTAATTATAATAAAAATACACAGAAGAATATTTACAAGAAGAGAAAGTATATAAAAACCCAGATTTCCATTCTATGGTCTACAATTGAAGCCAAGAAGGTAAAGGACACCTTTCCCTCAGACTCGGAAGATCCATCTAGAAAAGACTTGCAGTACAAGTTTTCTACTTGCAAGGAGCTAGAGAGTCTACCATAACTAGACTACAGTCTCGGCTCAATTTCATCTCATAGTTTCATGTCAATGACAAGCTTTGAAGAAATATCTTCCAGTAACGCCAGCTTTGACAATAATAGTGAACCCACCCATGTTCAGGGTGGGAGCTGACTATTGCAAGCAGAGAGGTTAGGGTAAAAACTCTAGTCTTTATTTAGTGGCAATACAGAATCAAAATTTTCCAATCCGTTTTCAAGAAAAACCCGTTGTATACTTTCTAGATACAGCATTTTATATATAAAAATACCTCAGAACCCAACATTAGTATAGCATAACTATAACTATAGCTCCTTTGCTTGTGGTGCATAAGTAGCTATATTTGAGAGCCTTTATATTATATTTCAGTAGATTAAGAAATGTTTATTTCATTTCTGTGTAGATGATATTGCTCAGAAAGATTTTGAATGTATTTATGTATTTTATAAAACTCAGAGAATAGATTTTCAATGTGATATATCAATATAATTAATATACATATTCCTGTTGACCTCGGATAAGGGTCGGATCTCTCGGAAAGTTTTTTCTGCATAGGTAGGGTACGCATTGTGGATGTTGCTAATAATATATATTATCTATTTGAGCCTGTAAAGTCATAACTACCCCCATTCATCTGGCATTTCAGTTTATGGTTGCCAGAAGAGAGTCGAAATAGAAAACGAATGCCTGTTATTTGGTCCAACTGAAAAATCACGTGTTGCTCCTTTCGCAGACAGAAACCCTAGTATTTGTTGGAACATCATAATCTATTACAATGGTTCCTTGTTTTTATATATATAGAATATAGCATACTTTATTGAATTATGATATGCTATTAATCAAGTAGTATAAATTGTCTATCAAACTTGCGTAGTAATGATTCAGATTGCGATTAATTCTTGCATACCATTATTATTTAGGTATGCAGTTTAATCTGAATTCAGTCTCACCACAATATGGGTTTATTTAAAATATCAAACGGCTAACAATCATTAGACAAAATAAACGGAAAAAAGGCTAGTAATAGAGGATATAATATATTGTAAGAGTATATGAAAGATGGTACACAATTAATTCAATCTTTTAGCACCCAGTCTTGTCCGTACTCAATATTTTTTGTATAATAATTAATGATTTTAATCTCGTTAATATTAATTCTATTCCACAATCAGTGGCCTTAGGGGTGGCTGATTTATATTTATCCTTGACTATGTGACCAGAATGTATAAACATTAAACATATTCCCATTAACTCCTACAAAATTACGGTATTTTATGTTGTAAAATCCACTCGGCATGCTGTTACTCGTGCACGTGGAAAGAGCACTAACCAATAAAGCCAAGGCTTTTCTTTAGCCTTTCAGATTCTTTAATGCTCTATTTGAAAACTGCATTAGAAAAGTCCATACAATATTTTTACGAGAAAAAAAAAAAGAGGGATCAAGTTTTTCATCAGTGATAAAGAGTACAATATAATATTTTTATTACAAATAATAATAATAATAATAAAGTAGCTGTATGTAAGTATTGTAACTAGCGACTTTAGCATGACAGAAATGATTATATAGTATCTTTGTAGTTTCTACAGCATCGTGACTCATACCCACTATTTGTTTGTTGGCACTCTACTTAATATATTCGTGCAATAATTGTCAACTATATATATATAAATTGCAAGCCACAACTCAGAAGGCGGGAAATGTATATAAGACCGATTCTAAAATTCAACACTCCTGCAATTAATTTCCACTACTTAGTGAAAAAAAAACGGGCATGTGCTTTATAACAAATATTGGATTGGGTAAAGGAGTAGCATTATTTAGATCTTGCAACTAACCAATCACCATTTTACCACTTTTAAAATAATCAAATGGAGCTTCGCATTGGTTACAATTTAGGAGCTGTGCAGCAATAGCAATAAAGTTCTTATCCTGTGAATTGAACAAACCATTTGGATATGCTATAAAGGACCCTTGGCGATTTATTATGAATCAGATAATAAATGTTCGTATGTTAGCATACGCATCGCTGGCTTTTTGCCTGTAGATGTAATCAAGATATTAACTGCGCTTTTTGCCTTTGATTTACTTGCTTATATGTTAGTGTCATTGACAAGTATACCGTTATATTTTAGAGTAGATAGCTTTATTTTTCATTTTTGCGGTTCTTACTTTTTAGTTTGTTTTAACAATCAAGATGGCGCCCTCAAGTGAGCCAGATATAATTGCATGCAACGATGATACAGTGAATAGTCATGCAGATGCTAAGGAGATAACCTTAATGCCAACCAAATCCAAATTTAAAGATGTCGCCCTAGGATCGCTAGGCTTTCAAGGTGGTCATGATATATCCAAGGACCCGGAAAGGGGATTTGATCCTGACGTGGTATGTACACTTTCCACCCTATAGTCTAGTATTCACATCATTTTGGTTATGCGTAACTAATGCATACACTATATCTATATACATGCTTTCGTGTAACCAAATAGCCTCCCTGTAACTCAGTTAACATGCTTGGCTAAATAATTGAATGGTATATAATATATAGTACATACTACCCAGCTGACCAAATACTGCCTGCCTCTGTAGTCGGGCCCCGAAAAATCAGTAGAAGGTGACAGCCTATTTAGTGCTATCTGCAACCTGACCAATGGCTGCATTGGAGCTGGAATTCTTTCTGTTCCGTATGCATTTTCATTGATGGGATGGCTTCTTGCTGGACTTTGTCTCCTCATTTTTGTATTTGTCACTATGTTCGGAATGCACCTATTGGCCAAATGCGCCCATCATATGCACTCTAAACAAACCTCGTTCGGACAATTATGCACTCAAGTGTGTCCACCACTTGCCCTTGTAAGTGACCTGGCGGTGTTTGTCTTCTGCTTTGGATGCATGATATCTTATTTAATCGTGGTCGGTGGTCTCATGCCAGAAGCTCTGAATCAAATATTCACTTTACCAGCCAATAGTCCCGTTCTAGACAGAAGAGTATGGTCCTCGATTTCCTTTGTGTTTTTTGCCGTTCCCCTTACCTGTATGAAAAACATCGAGAAATTGGCATACACGTCGGCGGCATCTATCATCTTCTTAACATATTTCTTGGCGTTGGCCTTCGCGTTCATATTCAATCCTATTCCAGCCCTTGACACATGCGCTGCATACGCTGGTAACATGGCCGCCTGCCACGTAAAGGTAAACTCAATGCCTCTATTACTACAAATGTTTTTTTTTTGGCGTTTTCTTTGATGGTATATATGTGTATTTTTATATGGGGGTAATACATTTAGTACATATCCGGATACTATTCTTCATTACATATTATCTATTAAATTACACTTTTAACATATTGTAAGTATGTGCACGTATTTGTGAGAATACAAAGACTACCTATCCCTTAATATATAATGATACGCAACACGAGTCACTAAATGGCCCCATGTTGCACTATACACGGTTACGCTGCTACTACGTCAAATATTAATAACGATATTTCATTTCTTACACAGGGTGATATCATGATGGTAAGTCACGACTGGCTTCCTATCCTCCAAGCCCTTCCCATCTGCGTGTTTGCATTTGCTGGCCACACCAACATCTTCATTATTTATAATGAACGTAAGATTCCGTCTGTACGCAGTATGAATTGGATCATATGCCCAGCCATGGCAGCCGTTTTCTTTATCGTTACATTGTTTGGCATATTTGGCTATTTGGCTTATGGATCAAATACAAACAGTGATATATTGTTGAATTATCCGGCAACTATTCCCGTTACCGTTGGCCGCATAGGGGTTAGTTTTTCTGTTTCTGTCACCTATCCTCTATTAGGACATGCTTGTCGATCAGCAGCTATCCACTTTATTGAACGTACTCAAACCTATATTGAGAATAGAAGGAGACTCCGTACATCGCAACTCAATCGCGCGAAGGAAAGCATCCCAGTTAACCTAACTGACTTACAAGAGGCGGAGAAGAAGAAAGCAATAATTCTATACTGGACTACTACTGTATTCGTTCTAGTTGGGTCATATGTTGTGTCTCTCTTCGTAACCGATCTGGGGATTGTATTTTCAGTCATTGGCGCTACAGCGGCTAGTCTCATGGTGTTTATTATTCCAGGTGTATGCTATTATATAATGTTTAGTCCGAGATATCAAGATACCCTCACAGGCCTACCTATACCCATCAATGATGACTGGAAAGAAAAGGGCAGGCGATATGGTGGTGTTGCCATGGCAATTTTTGGCATAATTTTCTCACCCGTCACCCTAGCTGTCATTTTTATAAAATAGAATACAAGTCTAAATAGAACGTTAGATTGAATATGAAAATCAACTATTTGACCGGGTACATTTCCATTTTAAAATTTGCATTTTCATTGTTTTTCTTGCTCATTATACATTAATTGGGGATTAAGTCAAGGAACTGTGACCTAACATTGTATATGCTTTCTTAAAAAACTAATATTGTTTTCTGTATATTTTATTAAATGGGCTTTTGAAACAAACAGATAGTAGTTAAAATACAAATTGTTTATGCAATCTTGGTATATCTATAGTAAATAATTATGAATGATAACTGGTAAGGTTTCTGGTGGTAATATATATTATTGTATATTCATTCATAAGTAAATAAAACGCATGAATGTCGAGCAAAACATGGTGTCAAGATTGTATATTTTTGTAATATCGATTGACAATTATGTACGTCAACATTCTATTTTTCTTATAAGCCAAACGGTTTGCGGTATACCAAAATATATATCACGTAGTGTTGAGTTAATATTGTCAAGTGTGGTAGAAATTAGGCAGCATTTTTATAAGCTAATTTTTTTACCAGAGTCATTGAACCACAAAATTGAAAATTGAAAATAACCTTTTGAACAAATGCAATATTATATTTTGTTACAACATAATGTAAGTGACATTAAATCAATCTCGCGTGGTACTCAACCCACGCAATTTCATTTTATTTACCATTTATTTCACACATCCAATTCTACTGTTGTATAAATAACTAAATGCTACATCATGATTAAATTCTTAGTCACTTGACTTGGTTTAAATTGACAGCTAAAGGTCAAAGAACAATCCCTACAAGACCAAATTGCCACTTAGGAGACTAGATTCTATCTGTGATACAATATAAAAGCCCGCCATGTATCATAAACTCTACATTGCTTGGGTTTGGTTTTGGTTTGTTGTGCTTGTTTTACTGGTAATCCCTATTGTACATATGCAAAAGGTGTTGATTATTATTGATCAAAATGCGTCCTTTATGGAGCTCCAAAAAATATCCTTGTCTTTGTCTTCATTCATAAGTATCTGAAGTTAGCTAAACCCGAATACCATCTATCCATGAATGCAGTTGTTACTGTTTCCTGCCCAGTGCCAGCATGAGCCACACAGGTTGCGTTTACTATGTAGATTGCGATAGGAATTTATTTTTCCTATAAAAGAGGTTTGTCAAAACAAAAGCGTATAGAAAGATCCAGAAAGATCTAGAGCGGGTTCTTCCTCCTTTAGGCTTGAGTGTATGGCTGTTAAAATGTCTCAATTGCCATCGGCCAATAACCTGTTAATTAGATCTAAGTAGACTGCCCTGTAACTTAAATGCATTTAGAATCAAGTGCATACAGAATTAGGGGGTGTTCTGGTGTGTATGAACGGAGTACAGGTAGGCTAAGACATAGTTTTATTGTTAATTTAATCGGCAGAAATTAAGGACCAGGTCCGTAAGGTTGATAAAAAACCAAGAGAGCGTAGTTAATTGGGCAAACAGTTATTGACTAATAGCTAAGCTCTCCAATAAAAGCAAACATCTATCAATCACACCCATTCATAAACTTGCTCATATACACGCACGTGTTCTATGTATATATTAGTAGGTTAATAAGTGAATTCTATAATATTCTTCTTTAATAAATTAAGGCTCATCTTCCGGAAAAAAATTATGACGTAGTAAAGGGGAAACGGTCTTGTTGTTAAAAATATATATGCATGCCCTTTATAAGATTCGTCATATCTACCACTACCGTGTGACCAAGCTTTGGAGCATACTTTGGCTTTTAACCTTCATTTTCCCGCTACAAATTATATTTAGAATTTTATGTGACCGAAGAAAAATGAGCCATCTACCAGGGTTTAAATGTGTTCATGATGTCATTCTTTGCAGACGACCGTGCTGTTGAGTGCAAGAAACCCAGTTGTTCCAACGAAAATGAAAATGGTAAGTAATATTAAATGGTTATAGCTATATAAAGAAATATCCAAATTAATCAAATATTCCTTTTTCTAACATTAAAATTACCGTATTTTGATCTATTCCAAATAACAATTAATACCAATTAATACCAAGTAACACCAATTCATATTAATTAAGCCTTTGTATCCACCTTTTTACGTACGCCTACACCATTAATCTTAATTTCAGTAAACGTAGATTGATTGCGTAGATACATCGATAGTACCCGATTTTCTTTACAGTAAAATGATATGTATGCAAGATTCATTTAGAACCAATGGGGGAGAAGTTATTTGTAGCGGATGATCTGGAGCATTCTAAAGATGCTTGGCATGATTGGACTGGTCACACTGTTATTTTTAATTATTTATAGTATGTTAATAGTTAGTCTTTTGATATTTTACTTTTTACGTCATTTTATTTTAATTTTCAAATTCTGTCTCGATATTATTTTTTGTTCAAATATATGTTCCAGGTTTTAGAGTCAAGATAGCCTAATTACGCAAACGAAGCCATTAATAAAAATAATTTGAAAAAATGAATTTAAAAACATTTAGCCACAGAGTAGTTTTGGTGTTAAAATGTATGTATGCATGATATATATCCCCATTTTACCACCTATCTATATAAAAGTTTGACACTAAATTGATATGAATTATTTATTGAAATAATGCATATCAATTTAGTGTTGAGTTTTGAAATACAAAACTGGCGCCAAATATTGATTGACTTTTTCATTGGCTATCAAGTGCGGCTCACTGGGGCTCACTCGCTCACTTGCGGCTTTCACAGGTCAGGTCACATTTGAAGCAAATGAATCTTCAAGTGAATTAGAATCAAAATATATATACACGTATATAAATATAAATAGATAAGTTTATATTAATTATATATATATCTTGACATAGTATATATTTCAGATAAAAATGAATTAATTTGTATTAGAATAGCAGCTGACTACGTTTGTTTTCTCTTTTGTACGTACATTGTTGAAATTACTAAACTCCATCCATAATATAGTATGTATTACATCAACGTATACATATATATATACATATATATGTATATGTCGAGATAAATGCATTGGTATATGTATATATTTTTGTATCTATCCTGCTATATTATAATGATTAATATACTATAATAATACAGTATATTATATTGAATCAGACCATACCATGCTGTATTATATCTCACACCTGTTAAAATCAACTGCAGATGAAGTTTCCTAATTAATTAATTAAGCATAATCCAAAAATACTATATATGGGAAGTTGTGAACCCAATATGGTAATTTAGAATACCAACTACATTTTAAACCCATTCAAACAATTTGGCCCAAAACACTATAACAATATACAAACCTACCATAATTGCATACATATAGTATCATTTTAGCGAAAATTTAACTGATTATGGTAAGGATATACGATATAATAGAATAATAAGGGTGTAATTATTGTTATAATTTTAACCTATAGTATGTATGTATGTATGTATGTATGTATGTATGTATGTAATTTCCTATTATAATATGTATACAATTTTGTGTTGTTTCATTTCTAGTATGTATATTTTCTAGTATGTATGTATGTAATTTAATATTATAGTGAATGTGTAGTATATGTATGTATGTATGTTTGCATATCTTATCATTATGGTAACGGATCTTATGATGATATTACATAGGAGAACTGTATGACATCTCGTCAAGGAAGAGACCTCCAACGATGGGATGGGACAAGGAGGTTGACTAGTGGTGGCGTGTGTGTTACTAAAGACAACCAGGTAGAGTAGTAGAGTGGATTGTATTGACTTGTAATATTGTTTGATGTGTTATAATATATTGTATTGTATTGTATTGTATTATATTATATTATGTTATATTTATGTGAATTCATTTTATTTTATTTTCTTATATTATGTTGTATTGCATTGTGTTACATTATACTGTATTATATTATGCTATATTTATTATATTGTATTGCATTATATTATATCATAGTATATCATGGCATAGTCTCCCATATTATATTGTACTAATACAGTTTACTATATATACCAGCATACAATTAAACAATAACGATAGGTATGCAATTAAATGTAGTATATATATACCCATCAAACATACTTACCCTGACACCTAGACATAGAGACAAACATATTAATATAACCTAGGTTTATATGGTATATTTATTACATTAAGTCAAGTTTCAGCTAGAATCAAGGGGTAATAATGAGAGGGAAGGAGACTTAGTGAAAAGAGGATAGTGTAATACAATGCCATATAATACAATACTACATAATACAACATTAGATGCAACAATAACACAATATAGCACTATGCATTGTAAAATTATATAATGGAACACTATATAGCACAACACTGCTATATACTACAATACTATGCAAGCTAACCTTATTAACATATAGGTTCCAACCTATGTATTATCAAAATCCTTCTAGAATCTAATCGTAATAATATAATATAACACTATATACTACTATACTAAAAAGGTTGCTTATACTAACATATAGCTTCTATCCTATCTACTTTCAAGGTCTTATTAGTATTTAGTTGTAGGAATGAGGGAGAGTAGACTATACCTATGGGTGCATTGGATTCAGAATACTGTATAATACAACACAACATTGTATTATAAAATACTAAACAATTCAATACTTTACACCTTAATTATAATAAAATATACTCTCTATCCTATCTATTATCAAGATGCTTCTAGTATGTGATCGTAGTCACATAATATAACACTATATAAGACCGTACTGTACTAACATGTAGCCTATATCTTATCGATTATCAAGATTCTCCTGGTATCTAGTCGTAACAATGCAGGGGAATGGACCCTACCGAAGGGAGGATGGGATTCAGATGAGACAAAGGAGGAGTGTGCGATAAGGGAAGCTTGTATGTAGCTATACTATATTATTCTATGTTAAATTACACTCTATTGAAATATATTATATTATATTATATTATAGGAGTATGTCATCAGGGAGGCATGTATTTAGCTGGAGTATAATGTTCTTACATCTTGTAATATGATTATCACATTTGATTATTTTGTATTGTATTGCGTTGTATTAGACGGAATAAAGGAGGAATGTGCTGTGCTACAAGGGTGACATGTATATTTGTACGTATTTTTATAGAGCTAGATGTTGGTGATATATTATAGTATTATGTCATATAGTCTGATTAATATGTTAGAGTATTGTATTATATTGTCATTATACCTCACATCACACTATATAACCCCTACTATCTCCTGCTAACCTTGTCTTGCACACTCTCTAGGGGAGGAAGGTGGAGTAATAGCTACAGTAACTGACTTACTAGGCGTATATGATGTCAATGGCGGCCCAGTGCAACAGAAACCAACCAGATTGCATATCCATCTCATGGCCGTAACTTTAATTCAGGATGATTGGCCAGAGGCAAAGGAGAGGCAGAGGAGATGGGTAAGCATACTATACACTACCATTAACAATAATAGTTTTAATAATAATGTAACAATAATAATAAAAATAATAGCAGCAACAATTATAGCAATAATATTATTAATAGTAGTATTAATCATAAGCAGTTTTGTTATTATAAAAAACAGGTTCTGCTGTAGTCTCGTATTTATATGCGATTATCATTCCAATCCCATAATTCCTTCATTACTAACATGCACGTTTTCATGCAAGTATGTTGTTGATGTATCAATAATGTCTATAATAGTTCAGAAAAGATAGATTCTTTTATTTGTTCTGTGCTGTTACTGTTAATAACATGACATCAATTAATTAATAATTAGCTAGAACATATTAATTTATATAGGAAGGATGACATGGAAATGAACGCTGGAAAGGGTACCTGTAGCAGGGTACATTCATCAGATCATATTATCATTTTTATTTAATCCTCTCCCATATATATATATATATATATTATTGAAATGGTAAACTATAGGGTAAACATAACATGCCCTGTCTTTATCTTAAGCCGTTACCCAGACAATGACGCATGTCAAGTGTCTGATTATAGTGTAAACAAAATTAGGAGCCCCGTCGGAACCACATTGTGGTTAATTTATGCCATTCTAAACACATGCGATGCGGTGAAACTGAATTCGGATTAAACTGTATACTTAATCTAATATGGTATACAGGAGTTAATCACTGTTTTAATTATTACTACATAGGTTTGATACATATTTTCTCTAGTTATCATTCATGTTAGCTAAATAATACGTATTACTGATTTATAGAAGATAAGAAACAAATAGAGTATATTTTATATTTTCATTCAACTAAATAAATAATTTAGGAATCAATGTAATGTATTACACATATCCCCGCATATTGAAATGCTGATAACTGTCAAGTATTATAGCCCTAACCACACCCTCCCCTCCCTCCTTATATTTCCCTACAGGTTAGCCTCGAGGAAGCTCTAGCTATAGTCACAAGACCAGGCCACATAGATGCGTTGAATGCACTGCAGGATAGGCAAAACAAAACACAGTAGGACCAAAGTAATTACCGTTGCGTCTATGATATGCTATATGTAAAACTACTAAGGAAACTTGAAGATAAAGAATAAAAGACAAACAATAACCATGAATACTAGGAGATGATTGCATTACCTTAATTACTCTGGCTGATTATTGGCTGAATAGAATGTTGAAGCATTTCAGCTTCCACAACTTCAGAGTAAGTTGTTAGTAGAAAACTTTGTAGTATAATATATTATTTTTATTATTATTTAATACTTGCTATCTATTTTGCATTGAGCCTCTAAATATTATGAAGCATTTCAGAATAGGTTTTACTTTGTGCTAAAATTGGACATTAATTAAACATTATTAATTAGTTTAATGATGCCACTAATGATATTTAATTAGGGACTAGATAGTCTGCCCAGCATACCATAGATTCCGACATATAGTATTAAATATTAAGGTAATATGTAATACAAATATAGCAATCATAAAAGGTATAAGCTTATTAAGCGACGGTGACAGGGAACCACTAGTATTCATGCACACATGTACCTTCTGTTGGAAATAAGTAGAAACATGATCAGTCTCTAACCTATATCCATTTAGAACTGAAAGAATACCGAATCAAAGGTTGCATTAATGGTTTATTATGTGGCTAATGGATTATTTAACAATGGTCTTGAATTGACATTTAACACCCATTTGTGATGACCTCTCATTGACAGATTTAGATTATACCAACGATTTGTTTAGATTATATCTGTAATAATAATTACAAATAATATTAAAATGATGATAACTGTATAAATAAATTTATAATTAACTAAATATTTCTTTTTCTATCACTTTCCCACACTTTCATGTATGAAAAAAAATTTATTTGACACATTGTCTACTATAGGGTATGATTTATATGCAATCTTATCACTCACTACTAACTAAGTATGAATTGTTTCTGAGATATTAATATATAGTAAATGACCTAGTAAAAACATTAATATATATATATGATATAATTACATTCAGGTACTACCTATTTACACTCGAATCACAGTTACTGCATTGTAATTGTTTAATTTGTAAATATAATATGTTACTTATTTCAACCAACCAGTATTTAAATTAATTTTAAAAGGACAGTGAACTATTGGTCAAACAATGCTACTACCAGTAGGAATACGCTACAACTAATGAAATTAGTAGCCGGTTATAATTATAATTTAAAGTACTTGTCTCTAGATCTTGAGCACAGCTTGCTATAGGATATGTTGCTCATTGCTCAAGAAATACCTTTTTTTTTCAAGGTCAATTGTTAAAACTGTTTTTGTAGACGCTCAATCTCGTTACTCTATGTGTAGTCTGAACTTAAATGGATTAGGTCGATTATTTCTTCAGGGCTCACAAAATACCCAAGTTGTTAATTGTTAATCTTATCAATCAACAAGGTTGCTGCATTGAGATTTGTTATTCCACACGTTGATTCCAAGTGTGTGTGGCTTTGATTCAAGTTTCCTGAAATCGGTTGTGATTCTAAGTTGGATAGCTCCAGGAACATGTATTTTTAAATCGTCGAGTTTAGATGCTGTAGTTTTGTGTCTTTCACTGCCAACAGAAGTTTATTTATTATAATGATGGGAACTGGACCATATATCTAATCGTTCCATACCGTGATTAGGATTTTGAATATTGCTAGCACAGCTAGCATGGTTTTAGACTAAGTAAAATACTACTTAATTAAATGCTGTAATGAGATGTAAAATATTTCTGAATTACTTTTTATTTTAACCAGAATGTGATTGGCTATGGATGTAAATTCACCAGAGTTAATCAGGTGCAAAATTTGATGAGATGTTAAATAAGTAATTGTATCTGCTATTATTGCAATAATGTATTAAGCTAATACTATCTTAAATTAGTTTAGATGTATGTATGTAATAGTAAATGATACTGCAAAATGATATTAAATGTACCCTAGAGAGACATGATAATATTATTTGATTGATTTAGTATCTTAGTCGGTTAAGCTCATTCTCTAGATTTTAGGAATCTCGTGATTCTAGCTTTTATTATCATAACACTTACTTAAACTATGACGTTGTGATTGCTCATTATAAATTATAGATTAATTTGTCAAACTTACTTTTCTAACAAGGTTTATATTAACTGAATTAAGATTGTTTTCCTTTAATCTGAATATATATATAGAGCCGGTATTGCATTATCCTGAAAGATAATGATCTGACTATAAATCACATAAAGTTTATTGCAGAATATACACACTTCTCACTCTACCTAATATTGGTGCTATTACAAGAAGGTCAACTATAAATAATAAAGCAAAACAGAGCGCATATACATTCACTCGTTTCACATGCTCAGTTTTTTTGCATAACTTATCTCTTAAATATTCAAATATATTAATAAGCATACTAACTAATTCACTATTTACTAAATATTCTTAAACTGGGGGGCAAAATATCGTTGAGTATTGAGCTATCCTACTCGCTCAATACTTAGTAATGAAATACTTATAATTATTTTGGCATATTTTAACCGTAATTACAATCATTTTCTTTCCATCATATAAATAATAAAGCCAGAAACCCTTATCTTATATATATTGCAGGCTTATTGACAGTCATATATTGTAGCATATGGGCTCAGTGTTAGGGTATTTTTAATCAATTATGTTTGTCTTGTTACCTTATTACATTATTTTAAAGGTATGGACCTATGAAGTATACAGCGTAAAGTGGTAAGTATAATATGCCAATGGAAATAGATGCTTAATTGTATTATTATATTACCTATAAACAAGACAGATACGGGTTTAGGTTTTCTGTAATCGATTAATATCTCAATAAACATCTTATGTATTGCAAAATATTGTATTATATATGCGTTCCAGGTTAAAAAATATTGCAAGCTTCATGTTTTCTAACCACTTGGTAATAGTATCCTGGTATTTTTTTATTAATACTAATATTAAGATTAATATTCATATTAGTATAAATATTATATCTTAGTTGTTTCCGAAAAGCTTCCACATTGTATCTATTATTTAACCTGACAATAGCCAAATATTTAATCACTAAATATTACATTGAAGTTCTGTCATAATTTCTGTATTTATATCATATCCTTTCTTCTCTCTTCTTTCATGTACACGCAGGTGATTATTCAAAGACCCTGATTTGACGAAAGCAGCACTACATCCACTGTGAGTACACGTAAATGGTCTCTCTCCAGTGTGTTGACGGGTATGGACACGGAGATATGAGCTAGTGTTAAATGCCTTTTGACAACCATAATAGTTACAGTGATAGGGCTTTTCTCCAGTGTGTATACGTTTATGTACAATTAAATTACTAGATATTGTAAATGAAGCACTACAGCCACTATAGTCACAACAGAAAGGCTTTTCCCCTGTATGTTTACGTTTATGCACAGTCAAACCAAAGGTGGTTCTATAGGTAGCATTACAACCAGCATAGCAACAACGATAGGGCCTTGCACCAGTGTGTGAACGGTCATGTACTGTCAATTCATAGTTTGTTTTATAGAGAGCACTACATCCTTCATAGCAGCAACGGAAGGGCTTTTCACCAGTGTGTTTCATGTAGTGACGTGTTAGATTAGATTTGATTGTTGTGGTATATCCACAGCCTTCAAGGGGACATAATGTCAATTCTCTCAAGGCCTTTGTTTTTGGTTTCCTCATTACCGTCTAACAAACCTTTTTATCACTAAACAACAATAGTAATAATAATAACCACAATAATAATAAGTAATTTTAATGTGTAGTATCTATTGTGTTATATCTTTCTGCTTATTTCGATAAAAAAAAAGTATAGTGGAAGTGATATGATATGATATTAGGGCTAATTACGATATTTAATAATGAAAATAATGGTCGTTAGTATAATATAATTAGGGCAACCAATTATATATTATAAATATAATCTGTTCATATATATTTTAACTGATAGTCTTTTATCAGTTCGGTCCCACCCAATCAATATTTGGACGCGCAACATAGGGAAATTCCGCTAAAATATTTAAATGGCTCACGAGGACAACATAGATCTGTCTTCTAATTGGTGTGGTTTAACCTGTAACATAGAGTATATAATTAATTATATTACTCTGATGGTGCAATTGACATAAATAATTATATATATATAACTGAAGTATTAGACATAGACAAGTAAGCTATGTAAACACAATAGAACGTATATAAACCTGCAAGTAAACCTCTATATTCACTCATACTATACAACTGCCACTATATGATCTTGAAGCCACTTATGAAAACATACTATTCAACATACTAGCTCCTTAAGCTCCCTAAGCAACATTTATATTATATTATTATATTATTGTGTTGTTATATTATCTTCCAAATATGCAGGCCTATAATGGATTAAAGAAGAGCCTCAGTACTATGGTATTAAAGGAGAAAATACTATTATTATTATTTAGAAAATGTCTAAGTACATATATACAGGGGTCTATACCACAGAATAATAAATATACTAGACAGTATTTCTACTATGCAGATGAACACGGTCAGCTATTCTTACACGACACAAAGGTGGCATAAGTGTTTTTTTTGTTTTTTTTTGGCTTCTGATTATAGTCACTACAGATTATGTAGGTTATTTGTTATTATATCTTTTATTTTTAATTCATGGTAACTATACCATCACAATTTTGGCACAAACATGCTGTACTGGTTGCTCCCTTTTAAGTTTACTACCATTATCTTACCTACATATTCTCTTATTATTCATTTTGTTTTCTGCCTGTACTTCTTGCCTACTTGGTCTTTTGTTTATATACTCCATATAATTTAATAAGATACATATACATAACGTACCTTTTGCTTTATTCTTTCTTTATTTCGTTTTTAACCTTTCTTTCTACTCTATTCGTCCTGTCTTACTATGTATTTATTTTTATTTACATATTATTGTTAGGATTCCTTTCTTATATTTATACTATATATATTATTATTGTCTTATATTCCATACTCCACTATCTTTTTATTTTTTAAAATATACATTACTGTGATTGTATTCTATTATATTCTGTTCTATTATATTGTGTTATGTATTTATATTATAGTATAATGTAGTATATTGTATTGCATCATATTGTGTTGTGTTATGTATTTATATTATAGTATAATGTAGTATGTTGTATTGCATTATATTATATTACATATTATAATATTATATTATACTATGCTTTATTGCGTTACAGTATATTTTATTATATTATGTTTTATTATGTTCTATTATATTAAGTGATATTCTATTATGACATAAGATTATCAGACATCAATTCATAAACTTTTCTACTCTAATATATTTTGTAATCTTTTAGAATATTTTATTATGGAAATCCATCAATAATATCCCTGCTTTATCACGCCCTAGTTACACACACCACCCTTTCCTTTCTACAGATGAAAAACTTTACCTCTTGTTTGAAGGACATTCGTTTTTTAGATTTTTTTACAAAGAGATTGAAACGGAATAATACCGGAATGTATGTGGATTTCCCATATATCTCACCATGTGGGAAAGAGCTGGTATGGTTGTTATATTTATAGTAGCATATAGCACAGAATGGTATGGTATGATATGGTATGGTGTGATATGGTGCGGTACAGTACGGTAAGATATAGTATAGTATAGTATAGTATAGTATAGTATAGTACAATATAATATAGTGTTGTATAGTATAGTATAGTACTGTATAGTACAGTATAGTATTTTATAATATAATATAGTCTAGTCTAGTAGAGTGTAGTATTGCATAGCATAGTATAATATAGTATTGTATAATATCGTCTATTATATTATATTATATTATATTATATTATATTATATTATATTATATTATAGTATAGTATAATATCTTATAATATATTATAGTCTCATATAATATAGTATAATATAGTATAGTATAGTAGTATGGTATAGTATAGCATAGCATAATATAATGTAAAGTATAGTAAAGGCGCTTCTTAATTTATAAATTATAAATGTAGTACAACCTTACATAATTACTTAATATATATCACATTATACCTATATATATTATATATCGCAGTATTACTACATAAACAACCATACAAGTAACTCCGTATGATTAATATTGGAAGAAAAGTGGGGTTCCAAATGGTTTAAAAATTTTTTTTGTTGAAAAGTATCCATAGGAGAATACAGCATAATATAGGATATAATAAGAAGTGCTGAATATACGGTTTCACTTTGTTTTTAATTGTCCAATCTGTGCCCTTCATAGAATTTTATACAAGTTGCAGACCGTGCCATTGTGTTCAAATCCCTCAATAATGGTTAGTCATGGTGTATCATTCTTTGGGTAGTTACTATTATTTGTGCCTTATTTTCTTTACACTATATAGACCCCATATACTATACACTCTACATACCCTATGTATTATACACTAACATTTGTCTAGACCGTTGACATCCCCTCTCAATGGTTACAGTTATAGTTACTGACAGTATAACTATTCTTATCATAGTTGGTCTCATATATATATATATAATAATGTTTTTATTAATTAAATAACTGATTAACTAATAAACATATATCTTGGCACAATTTGACACGCCTTTCTTACACATGGTACGTTGGCATATAGATATAGATATAGTTATTAATAAGCCATATATAGCTACATACCAGAACTAGAATGCTAATCTGATATAATCAAGAATATGAAAGCCAACTAAGGATATCAAAACTAATAATAATTATCAGTAATTAATATTAATACCATCCAATTTGAATAGATCAATTAATTAACACTTTATAATGGTAATAACCATAATATTATTAATATAAATTTTCTTGGCCTGCACTATTATGATGTTTTAATTACACAATCAACTAAACATTCCTCTCTTTTAAAATTAGAGAAATTAGATCCTTACTCCTGGGGGACACACTTACAACCCTTGTTGTAGAAATGGTACAATATAGGATAAACATACCCTGTCTTTGTCTTATTAAGCCGTTATCCTGACAATGACGTATGTCAGGTTGTAGACTATAGTGTAAACAAAACTAGAAGCCCCATCTCAACCACACACTGCTTAATTTATATCATTCTAAACAGATGTGATGCGATGAGATTGAATTCGGATCAAATTGTATACCTATTATAATATGGTATACAGGAATTAATCTCAATCTGAATCATTACTGTGTAGGTTGGATGAATACTTCTTATTATTTGATTAGTCGCAGATAATAAATAAATAGAATATATGCTATATTCGAATACAAATAAATAACAAATAAATAGGGAATCATTGTAACGGATTACTCAATTTACAACTTAAATGCAATTAAATAACCTTCCGGTCCTAATACCTCTGTGGGCATAGGACTATTGACCTATGGAGGAACCATGACTTGTCCCTTTCAACCTGAAAACGTAACTGTAGGGTTGGAGTCAGGCTGGCTCTATCACACCTCTCCTATGAGGCATGTAGATGGTGGGTGTAGGCTTTATTATATTATAGTAGATTAGATTGCATTGTATTGTATTGTATTGTATTGTATTGTATTAGAGGAGAATGTTTTGTATTAAATGAGATTATATTGTGTTGTATTATATTGTATTGTATTATATTGCATTGTATTGTATTGTATTGTATTTTATTTTATTAGATTATGTTGTATTAGAGTGGATTGGATTGGATTAGATCACATTGATTGTATTGTACTATTTTATATCATATCATATCATATCCTATACTGCCCTATCCTATCATATCATCTCTTATCGTATCATACCATGTTGTAATATATCATATAGTATCCTATTATATCGTAATATATCATACCATATCATATTGTAACATTGCATACTACACGTACGGTGCAATATCCCAGAGCTAGGCCTTATAGCATCACACCTGGCTATTGACATAGGCCGCCATATTGTGTATGGACCGGAGGGGGACCCCTTTCTTGTATGGGAAGGCCACCGCTATGCTATGGGAACTATACCATGATCCGGACAGCATATTATTTAACGTAAAGGGTCTAATGGGTAATGAAGCATATCTTACGTGCCTAGTTCAAGGACATTATACTTGTCAATAACGTTTTAATGGCTCCCTTCCGTTGCCTCCTTGTGTAGCTGCATGATGTCTGGCATTAATTAACATACTAGAGTGGTTTGTGTGCGTGCAATCCTATCTCTCTAGAATCCATTAATTGGTCTATAAAGGGCATAGCTGCCAAAGGCGTCTTTTTGTAAAGTATCTTGGAGCCTTTATCTAAACTGATTGTTTTAGTCGCGTCAAAATATTTAATCTATATTAGTTAAATTATATCTAAAATTTTATTAGCACGTCATATTGTTTATTGACAGTATATCTTTTGATTCTCAAGTGGTGGAAATATATTAAGCAGAATGTTTACCAAAAGGCTAACTGGTCAAGCCTGGTATTGTTGAACCATGAGAGGATAACGGTATAGTTTCCATCTAGAATTACAATTATTTAGACCTTAGCTATTGCACATTGAAAATTAATTACATGATCGGAAGTGTAAAACTTTTCTGAACCTAGAACAATTGTGTGTATTGCAAGCAGACCTTGGAAGAGCTTTAGCTTATTCTTTACTTAATGATAACTGTCCAGATCCACTCGTAGTAGATGGGAACATTATACATCAAGTAGAATTCAGTACAATAGATATTGGTTTTATTTCTAATAAAGTACCCATTTAAAGTATTCTATTTAAAATTGGCCCTGTAATTAATAAGCCCACAATTTCAACTGAACCAAGCTCCATATCTGTGCTCTTCACCTACAGTTATGATACATACATCTCTGTCTGACTAACTACTGTTCTGTAAAGATAGCCGAGTATTTTGAGCCTGGTCACTGCCAAAACCATCGGAAATGATAATAAGAAACCCATATTATTAGTGCTGTCTAGGTCCATTCTAACTATTACTGTAATCTCCCCTATGTTTAAATCATAGAGTAGATGACTATCATACTATCTTCTAACTATTAGGTAATATAATAACCAGTTGTATATAAAAGCAGCATTGGACAGAATGGTATGAGACAAATTAGAGTATTCAGTTAACAAGAGGGTAATAGGACAAATACACTAGTACTTGTAGTTAGTCTGATATACAGATAGTAGAAACTACACAGTATTGGAGTCCTTGTTTTCAGTCTTGGTCAATTTGTCATGAATTCCCATGACGTCCTTGAAAAAGTTGATGTAACTTCCTTTATCCCTTTTTTATATTTACCACTTTTTCATTGCCATTGGAGAGCTATATTTTCTCTTCCTATCTACTCTACCATTCTTAGTAACGGTTTCTTTTATAGATTCACTCATAACATTTGTTTACATCTTATTTATTGCATGTTGTAGTAAGTAAGGATTGACACAATCTCAGTGTAGGAATGCTGGCTATATAGTTTCTAGCTCATAAATATAATAAAACAACATATTATACCATACGAAATGCAACTTTAAATAATACCGACCAAATTATTATAGATGTTACTTGTAACAACTATTGTTTGATTAGCCAAAAGATTATGTTTCATAAACTACTTCCAAAGTAATTCTCGTTTACTACTTTTCTTTAAGCGGTGGACACTATGATGTTAAGTCTTAATATATATAGAAAGTTTTGTTGGAACATGTACAATCTGCTACAATGATTTCTTATTTATTTGTATTAGAAAACAAAATACATTTTATTGTTTCATTATCTGTTATTTATCAAATAATATAAATTATCCATCAAACCTATGTAGTAATGATTCAAATTGAAATTAATTTCTGTATTCCATATTATACCAGGTCTACGGTTTGATATGGATTTATTCTCCTGGTATTACATATATTTATAACGGTATAATTTAACATTGGGTGGTTGAAATGAAATATTTAATTTTATTTACATTATAGTCTGCCATCAGACATATATTATTGTCAGAGTAACAACTTTAGATAAAAACAGGGTATTTTCACTCTATATTCAACTACTTCAACAAGTTTCATACCTGCTAATGAGCTATAACATTCTATGTCTGGCCTGACTTATCGAACTATGGAGATCAATGTGATTCAAGCAAACAGAATGTGGGTCGGTACACTAGAGCGTCGGTATAGATATTCATTGGACTTCTCTCTTTCTAAAAGGTTTATGACTTATTTAATGTAAGTAATTGATGACACATAAAATTTTACTATTGCACAGTATAAAATTTGTGTGTGATATCCATTATTACTAGTTACAATAGTTACCTGAACAAGGAGGCCAATTTAATCATAGGAAAGACTACACCCAATTTAAGTCTAGACTTACATACTGTCAACAAGAGAAATATATCATTGATACCTTAATCAGTGTGCCACCTGATACTTGAAAGTAATCGAATGTGAAAAGCAGGTAGCATTTATAAAGAGGTACTAACAGGATAGACATGCCTTTTGCAAGGTGGATAAGGAATGTAAAAATAGCATCTGTTTTTTTTTTTTTTTTTAAAAAAAAAGTCATGGTTTTATTGATTACAAGACTAATTTTAAGTATCTTAATTTTAATATAATTGCTTCATATATATATATATATGCATGTAAAATTTGTCTTTTATAAAGCAAGTAATGAATACTGAAAGGATTTGAATACTTATACATTGCCACTTTGTGATTTTACTTCATGTGAGACCGTATGAGGGTATATGAGAGTCCAATGATGTTAACCTCTATAAAAAAATAAATATGTATAATGTGGTTAAACTAGGTCTATAAGAAACCATTCTTTACTGTAATAAGTGTAAATTCCGTCTGCAAAAAAGTCTGAAGATGATAGGGATTATATTCAGTAGGAAAATGGAATACCAAATAAATGTATACAGGGACCACAGAGTGACATGATGGTTGAATTTTATGTTTGGTTAGGTGTGTAATTTTATTTCATGATTTACAATTTTAATTTTGTTCCAACCATAAATTTTTCAAGACTATAAATTTTAATAGCATAGTGTAACTATGAATCCCTATGCTTAAGAGTGGTTTTTTACTAGCACAGTAAAATAAAATGGTCTGCCTATTTTCCAGTCTATCTAACTACTCAATTGGTACTACAAATTCACCTCCTTAAGACCTGTTAACTTTTTTGTATTTCACTATGTGCCCTTGGTTATAAAATACAGGCTGATTAAAGTCTATTCCTATTGATCACACTAGATTATCAACTGAGATACAACCAAGTCTGTATTAGTTATGTGATCAATACCTAAATTATACCACTTACATTAGTATAAATATTTAAATCGGACAACTAACATGGTTTTAATAGAGTATAATAGTATGTCAGAAAAAAAAAATCATGATTCTGTATCATATGTTTGAAAATCTCATGTAAACGTATTACTAGAAATAGGTTGAGACAGGCTTGGTTCCTATGACCTATATTAATTCAGAATTGTGGGAAACCCAAATTAAGGGTTGTCATAACGTGTACACCTGTACCCATGGAGTACAGGGAGGCTAGAACATACTTTGATTATTAAAACAAATCAGAAATATTTATTTTAGTGAATTTCAGGTCAATTTCTGCTGCACTCCAAAAATATATAAATATACTTGCGTCTTTGTAGTAAGGAAAGAATTTGACTCGGATCAAATCGGATCTAGTGGAGTGATTTATAGGGTAAAGGTTTCTTCAATTGTATGAGGTAAGTTCTTGTCATCATATTTGATATGCTGTATTGCAATTGTGGTATCTTCTGCTGAATTTATAGCAACCTTTACTGTAAGGAACTAGCGAAATCTGTTTGGCTAAGAAGCCGTTTTGGGGGTTTGGAAAATTGCACACGAGTACGGTTCGAGACGTCACTGATGACTATGTCACCAGTTAAGTCTTTTGTCCATTTTTCCATACGAGACCTCTTTTGGGTGATGTTGTTTATTTTTTTAATGGGTTCCGAATGTAGAGACTTATTCATATTTTTCTAAATATATTAATGTGAACTAACTGTTTAATTATAGTAGAAGTCAGGGTGCTGATCTAATAAAAACTTATCCTAGTAAATAGTAATTTATTTACATTAATATATACAGTTATTATATAAGTAAATAAGAAAGAATGTATAAATACCAGAACAGAACTCGTGGTTCTTTCTATGTTTCTAAGATAACCAAAGCTAGCGACCCGCACTTGCTTTGATGCTGGGTTGTTTATTTCAAGTCAAGATTGATTAAGTAATTCCAATTAGAATCAATCGCATACTAAGGTTTAGGTTTTTGCTATTGCGCCAATAACGTTGTCGTGGTTGTGAGCTTGTATAACTTGTAAAAGCAAAAAGTTGTGCAATTCAGGGATTAGACACACAGTTATAATTTAATTGTAACTTTCTGATCATTTTATTGTATAAAATGTTTAAATACACAATTAATATTTTAATATATTAGCCAGGTGAGTAGTACTTACTTTTCGTTTGAATTCCGGTACAATAGGCAACCAATCCAATTGAAAATGAGGTATATAGATCATTGGTTAGCTGGTTTTAGTCCTACGATTAAGATCTTTGTTTATCGGTGTTAATTATGGTTTAGCCCCCATATATCTCATAAATGGGACCAATTGTAAATTTTTTATTGGATAATCCAATTGTATCTTTACTGGTATTTGCATTCTTTAGGTATTTCATTAATTTTATTAATATAGGTGCTCACATACTATATATTGACAAATCAATTTACCTGGTTGGGAATGTTATGCAATAATCTTTATCTGATTGGTTCAGATCTATATCTGTATGAAAATACATGAAAAAATCCCCGATCAGCTCGGTATTAGAAATAAAATCAGTGCTGATATTGTCAAGTTCTATTTGATCGTTATCTGGTAAAAAAGTAAGGAAAGTCTTTTGAAGCTCAGCTAAAAGTTAATTGAAGCTTCTGATCTGAATTGAGTCAAGCCTTCAAATTTTTACCTGGTAATGTGTCAAACATATAATACCTATAATATGTATCTATTGGTGGATAATCAGGCCATACTATGGTGGTTTGGACAATATAAACAAACACACACTTACCGTGTGACTCCAATAATCAGACATTTTAAACCAGAAGTGGGTAAGGTGCTCTTTTCAACAAAGGCATAATTGAAATTGCTAATTTATAACTTGGTAATGTATTGCTAACAATACTATCATAAGAAAAGCACGTATGTATACAAAGTATACAACAGCTTTAGTTGCTTGCCACATAGTAAAACAAACAAACAAACAAACATCAGTGAATCTTTGCAGACGCTGTGAGAATTACTTAATGAAGATACTTCCTATATCCGAATGTCGATATAAACCTTTGCGTCAAAGGCCTAACCTAAGTTCTCTCACTTCGATTACAAGGTTCCGATGCCTCGTAACACAAGCTATATCTTGAACACTATTACAGTGGAGAACGCACCCTTTGGGTTTCTTTTAATTTGTTAAAATATTTTCTAGTTTAACTAAGAAAGAGTACTATCATGGGCTGAAAAATTGTACGATTGATTCATTTTAGGAAAGATCTGAATATAAAAGACTATCACCAATGATCAACTAGGCATTAGCGCAACCTTTATTGAAGCGAAATGCAAGAAACCTATACAACTTTGTAATGGTGCAAGTACCAGTAACCTGTATTAATATTCCATTATATGTTTATAACTCCATAAAAGGAATGGCGTGATGCGGGCCACCAGTAGGGTGTGTTCAGGTGCTTATATCTCAGAAGTCTGTACAGATGTAAACATACATCTATATAACCAATAAGGATTTCCCAAAAAAGTATAGCTACCGCAAAAGCCTCATGCACCTACTAGCTATAGTAGTAAGGTAAACATAATTACACTGTGGTATCTATAACCAATTTCTATATATATATATATATATATAAATATTTATAGAACTGCAAAAGCCGTGGTTGGTCAAGCCTGAAAACCATTGTTAGAAATGTAAGATGATGAGATATTACAGAGTTAGTTGCAAATTAATTTAAATAATAAATCAATATAATTTATTCCTTTCAAACATTAATATATGCTATTCTAGGCCAACCATGGTTACATTTGGAATGCAATATTTCACTATTAAAAGTTAAATATGATGTTACATTTTTTAACGCAAATTGAAGATTGAGATAGATCTAGCATTTTGTAGTGATGAGTGGACCAATAAAACACTTAAGTTTCATATTGCACCAATCGGAGTTTGGTAGTCCCGGGAGACGAACCAGATAACATTTTTGGGCCACGTGAATTGCTTCATTCATCGTTAAGGAGAAAGACATGAGATTTCTAACTCAAAATAAATAATTTTAAAATTTTATTTATTAAAAAATGAACTAGTGTTGTGTTTTTATATAAATATTTAAACCTTTTATTTAGTGAACAAGATTTTTGGTTTTAAACCTGTACTCTTAAACTTAACTTATTAGTATGGTTGAGATCAAATTGGTATTGGCAAGTCCGGATCCACCAACAATTTCTTGGATTTCAGTATTTATTTCAACAATCAACTCTCTTTATAATTGGTCCAAAGCCGTCCATTTATATCTTATCAAAAAATCCCTTATTTGCTTTTTAGAAGATTGTGCTTTTAACATCAACAATAATGGGCAATTTTATTTAACACAACATATCACCAACTGAATTGCCTCTATAATACTTGAATTAATAGATGAAAGATTAATAGCCTGTGTTGTTGTCCAGGACCATTTGGACTCTTACATCAAGGAACTACGTATTATTGAAAAACATCTCTAAGCAGATTTTAAATTCGGACTGTATTATTATTACCTTACGCTATTTATACACGGAGAGATATGTTTCAGAATACAATTAAAAAGCCAACCCTTTTTGAGAATTTACCATCGCGTTCTTTAGGTCATAATTAATACTCGGGGAAGTTACAACGCTATTACGTAGTGATGGTGACATAAATCTATCAATGAAAAACCTAAGCACATAATTTATGCTCATAATCATTTCAAATTAAAACATATTACTCAATATAAAAATCATTTAGCCTACTTGTTTAATCATTATTTATAGATAGTTTCCTTTTAAAAACTACTGTGAGTAATTTTTAAAACACATCACATTTTCAATAGCACCTAACACCTGTGAGTTATTGAAGATTCTAAGACAATAATTATTAAAGCCATTTCAAACCAATTCTCATAATATATATAATATAATATATATAATATAATATAAAATATAGCTGTGCTTAATAATAATAAATATACTATATTAATAATAACAATAAATAAATAAATACAAGTTTGAGTATGCAAGCTATAATTATGATTATGATATCGCTATCCATCTACTTATAACCATGTATCGCAATTTAAATTAAATATTAGTAACCAATTAAACAGCTTACAAGAAAGTCTCAAAAGGCTATTGGGGGATTTAAAGTGTTTTAAAATTTATTAACGCGATTTGAATTGAAATTCAATTTAATATTAATTATTGCTTGCCTGTTGCCCGCCTTAGCACCAATATTATTGATAAAATTTGTATCATAGACGTATAGAAAAATATATATGATATAGTATATGTAATTTTATGTATATTACGATTTATTTTACAACTGGTATAATATATTCTATTGCTATGCTATTATTTCGTATTCTTTAGGACTTCATATTTTAATATGTAGTTTTTAATTTTTAAAGCTCATTAATAATTCTACCTATACAACACAAAGCAACACATTAGAAAGACGTGATAGAAAGACATAATATATTTGTCAACCCATATCTTTTGTTTCACTTTCTATTTATTATTCCGTAGTGTAATTTTTTCAGCTCTGCCTTACTACAAAACAGCGGCACAGCAACCACACTACAAATAAATTTCCAGTTTCATACTAGTAACAGTTTCATTACCAACGTACTCACTCGTACAAATTACTGTTTATATACGTTTTATTGTATATATGCACTTGCATACCCCTTTACATGAAGGTTAAAATACATCAGAAATATCGTTCATTGTTATACTAGCTGCAGTATTCTTCGTAAATAAACATGGCCCCAGGACGTTTATTTCAAGATGATGCGCAGTCGGTTGACTGGACACAGGATGGCAAAGATCCCAAGTCACGAACCACCGAAACTTTAGACAGTATGCCTAGTTACGATAGTTCACTAGACACAATCCATGGAACGGTCAGTAGCCAAGAGGGAGAGAAAGGAACTACGGAAGGAAAGAGTAGTAGTACAGATGGTGTTGTAATAGCAGTGAAACTATTTCATGGTATGAGAAACCTTAGATATGGAGGCCATCCATCAAGAAGATTATTAGCACACGAAGTAGAGCCACAGATTATAGAGTCTATGGGGTTGGATTGTACGTCTGTATAGCGTGCATAGTTTGTCTTTTTTTCTCATCTCTACTACTTTGAGTTAAAGGTTATAATTGTATGCATGGATGTGTTTATATGCGTGTATACATACACACACATTTGCATACCATACCTTACCATACTATACTTGTATCTATACTATACCACACTAAGCTATACTATAATATATCATACGATATTATATTATATGATACTATATTCACCATCCTACTATAATTTAATATACTATACTATACTATACTATACTATGCTATGCTATGCTATACTATACCATACTATCTTGTACTTATACTATGCCACGCTATATTATACTATGCTATG
>NAOQ01000184.1:103614-117470 GCA_002751075.1 Ichthyophonus hoferi | reverse complement strand
TTTCAACACAATACAATATAATGCAATATAGTATAATACATTACATTACAACACAACACAATATAATGCAATACAATATAATACATTACATTTCAACACAATACAATATAATGCAATACAGTATAATACATTACATTACAACACAATACAATATAATACAATATAATATAAAACCAAATACAATACCTCAATACAGCACAATATTATACCATACACAGCCAATCAATATCTGTCTACACTACATGCCCATATTTATTACACATTATGTCACACCTTATCTATCATTGGTCCATCTATTTTCAGTCGTTGTAAGGCCATCCCATTAACCTCCTCGCCTGGCCTCTTTTGACCCTGATTCCTAATTGGATAGAAATACATCACAATGAGGTCACGTGATAAAACAACGTTATGTAACTTATTATATATCATATGATATACCTTATTATAATATAATATCATATAATAATAAAATATAATGTAATATACTGTAATATACTATAATATAACATGTAGAGGTACTATGATACCCTATAATATACTATACGATCTTAATATTATACTCTAATATAATATAATACAATGTACTGTAATATAAAATGGAGAATAATTCGATACTCATCCCTACCCATCCCACACCCAACCAGAACAATCCATTTATACGACTAAAGTACACATACCAATTCTCATATTCCGATTCGATCACCAAAGGATGGCTGTAAATCTGATGTTTCAATTGACTCACCTCCAGCCACCATAGCAACTCGGCATTGTTTATCCGTTCTGCACCTACAAGGAAATAGGCACGGGTAAATATATATGGTTATGTGCATGTCCTGTGTATTTATGTATGGGCGTACGTAGGTATGAATCTATTTATAAATATATATGTATGCGTAAATATGTATGTATATATGTATAGTATATGTATAGTATATGTATTAATGCATGCATTTGTGTATGTATGAGTAAGTATGTGTATATGCATATATCTGTGCATACATTAGTCTATGTATATGTATATAAATATATGTATGTGGTAACGATTCCAACACAATCTTCCTAGTGTGCAGTATGAATGATTGCATAGGATACTTTAGTAGTTGAATCTATACTACATTATATCATAGTCTATTATATTACATTATATTATTATTATATTATATTAAATCATAGTATATTATATCATATTATATTATATTATATTATATTATATTATATTATATTATATTATATTATAGTATATTATATCATATTATGCTATACTATATTATATTATATCATAATATATTGTATCATAGTATATTATATCATATTATGTTATATTATATTATATTATATCATAGTATATTGTATCATAGTATATTATATCATATTATGTTATATTATATTATATTATATTATATTATTCATAGTATATTATATCATATTATCATATTATATTATATTATATTATATTATATTATATTACAGTATTTCATATTGCACTATCTTAAATCATACTATAGTCTATATATCATTCATATATACACAAACAATAATCATTGCTTACCTATACTAGTAATAGTAATTTGCCTGGCCTCTCTATAAGACGTCACTCTCCCCCTAGCCTTCACTAGTGTGCCCAACTCTAGGGGGAATTGGGGTTCTTCGCGATTATTCTTACTCCATACAACACATGATATTACACCACTACCATCATCCACTATAGATAGGAGGGTTGGATAAGGTTAGTAAATATTATACTACGTCATGTATGTTATGTTATGTTATGCTATACTATATTATATTATACCATATTACAATGTGTTATGCTATGTTATATTATGTAGTGTTATTTTACTTAATATCATAATATATATATATATATAGCGTGGTATGTAGCAAGTCCAGACATATCATCTATACTAATCATATATCTCATGATATTTAAAATATACTATAATATAATATAATACAATATAATATACCATAATATAATATAATGCAATATAATATACTATAATATAATATAACACAATATAATATACTATAATATAATATAATACAATATAATATACTATAATATAAACATACACTTATACCTACCATGATATGTCGTTAGTCTACTGCGAACATCAACACTGACTATATATCCCATGACCTCCACACGACTGATTGGATGGTTTAAAAGAAAGAATGTGTCTGTTTAATAGAAACAGTTAGTACTACCAATAATATTGTAGATTGTATTAATGAAAATTGGGCTTACGTGTATATATGTGTGTATGTGTTTAAATTTTATGCTTAAAACCGATTGGATGCCTCACCCAATGGCTAAGATTATCTATACGCATTTTATTATTGATTACATAATTCATATACATAAAAGAGCATGTAATGCAGGCAATAGCGTTTATATATTTATGTATATGATATGCTATAATATAGTATATAATGTAATAAATATATTATTTATGGTAATATATAGTATAATGTGTAGTATATATATAGTATAAGGTAGACTATAACATAGTAGAGTATAGTGTAATATAGTTCGGTATAAGATAATATACTTTAGTATATCATAGTAAAGTATAGTGTAGTATAGCATAGTATAGTGTAGTATAATATAATATAGTATAGTATAGTATAGTAGATTATAATATAGTGTAGTATAATACAGCACAGTATATTACATTATTACAGTATAGTATATAGTATATGGTACAGTATAGTATAGTGTAATGCAGCATTAGTATAGAATCGTATACAAGTACACTATAGTACTATTTCCTTATATATAGACCACTATACACTAATATATATCTTTATGTCACTATACTATAATCCCCATATTCCTCTATATACTAGACTGTATTTTACCATATCATTCTGTCTATATATACTACTTTCTGCCTTTCTTCATAAATTTTCACCAAATTTTCAGGCGGGTTTAATACTTTCTTTTAGGTAATGTTATTGTAGCGGGCAGCAATATTGTTCAAATACATGTGATTATTTTTACAGTTATCCCCCTATATATACTACATATATTATTAATTTAAACATAGAATGCAATAAGAAATTGATTCCTAAATATGGAAAACCAGTATAGACCTCGTCTGCTATTGAGTGAAGATTTAGAACGACCAATTAGAAGCAATTTTCGTTCCATTGAGTGGTCAATTGAATATTAAAATATTTAAAAGTGCAATATGATTGGTAATCATACCAGTTGAATCGGGCACTCTATATCAGGCTCAGTTTCTAGTTAAGGCCTCGCCACTCAGGAGTATTTTAATAATAATAAATTTAACTTTGCATAACCATAAGAACCATAACTAATGTCATTGACCGTTGCTTGGCAACACATCCATGCCAACCAATAGCATGGGCTGTTTCAGTATATTGTTAGGCATTTATAAGGCAATTCGGTACCTAATATATATATATTGTTCATCAACCTTTTAATGCATTGGTCATAGTAGACTTTAACGAGCTCCAGAGGCCAGTCTCGAAGCCAATTTATAAATAGTAAAAGTTTAATAAAAGGTATAATAGGTACCGATTGGCCTAAAGGAAACTTTTAAGAAATAAACAAAAATAAATGAATAAGCCCAAAATATAATAACCTTATTATATACGTTAAAACCGTATATATGGTTTTTTTAAGTTTGAATTGTTTGCTTTGTTCTTTTATTGACTATTTGAAAATCAACCTCAATTAACAGCTTAAATAAATTAAAGAGATATGTCAACAGGTTAAGTAAAATTTAAATTTAAAAATAGATGAACAACACGTAGCCTACCAGGAAGATAGGCGTGAGGAGAGAGCGCCAATACATCAGATATAAATAGTTTAGCATGCACCCAGAATAAAGGGTCAACACCCCATAGGTGGACAGCATAGCAACGGGGTTGAGTGATCGACATGTCTAAATGACATAAGAGAGAGTGGGTATGGTGTCTGGTGTGATGGTAGGATGACTAAGTATGATAGTATATATATACGTGTTGATACAAGCTTATGTATATAGGTATGATAGGATGATAGTACTATAGTATGATAATATATATATTTATGGGTATATATGCAATATGTATGTTTGTTTATATATATTTTTATGTAAGTATGTATACAGAATTATAGGATGATAGTACAATAGTATACATGCACACATATATTGGTACTAGAAAGTATGTTTGCATATATGTGTATTTTTTGTGTTTGTATAGTTAGTGTGAGATTTATGATAATACTATGGCATGTCTACTTGTATGCATATATATATATATATATAAGTAAGTATGATAGTGCATACGACAGTACGAGGGTATATATTTAGATCTGTGGGTATTTATATATGTATAATAATATATGATAATATATGATAATATAGTAGGAAATATGTATGTTTGTATATATGATAATAGGATAATATAATAGTTTGTGCGTATGTGTGTAATAAGAATAATTTTACTAGTACCCATATTTTTTACAATTTAACTTGTTTATTCACTTTTTAAAGGATAAACGTCTTCAATACGTTATTGAGGTGCCTAAAGAAGTGTGTATGTATATAAGCGTCTTGTGTTGTAGTCCAACTTACCTTTAGTTAACACAACTAGACATAATGTTACTAAATATAAATAACCATAACTAAAGAATATTGACACAAATATTTAAATGTAAACTAATATTTTTGTTGCCCCTGTGAACACTAGAGCGTAGTTATGTTATACACCTTATACAAATAAATAAATATATGTACGTTATAATATAGTAGGTTAAGTATCATAACATATATCGATTTAAATGTCAATCTATACACCACTAACCCATGTAGACTAATTTGATTTAAATTTTAAAATAGGGCTATTGGATCAAATATATCTCCTTATTGGTTAAAATAGTTGGAGTTAAAATGGTAGCCAATGGAATAAATATATTTCATTTTATGTTATATTATATTATCTTATATTACGTTGTATTACATTATATCATATTATATTATCTTATATTACGTTGTATTACATTATATCATATTATATTATCTTATATTACGTTGTATTACATTATATCATATTATATTATCTTATATAACGTTGTATTACATTATATCATATTTTATTATATTATATCATAACATTATTTATGATAATAATAATAAGCTAACCAATAATTCGATAGCCAATACTTTCATTTTATTGGAAACTAATTTAGCCAATAACAACCCTTACAAATCATAAGCTTTGTAGAAATGACTATTCGTACAACTTGGGACTATATTGTTCCCAACCTAATGAATTTGAGAAGTAATTAAAGTTTAATTATTATTACTGGTGCAACAAACAATGATCATTAATCAGTCATTCTATCATTCTAAATAGAATACTAGAGCTCGAGATGTTCCAAGGGGATCGAGGCTATTAAACCATGTGTTTTGCGATCTTGTAATCTGTCATTTGATTATCTGCGGCTCAAATAATTTGTTATATTTAGCACAGATATATTATATATGTCTCAGATATGATTGTAAGATATTTATACTAATAAAAACATTGAAAATAAAGATATTAAAATAGTCTGGAGAGGACTGAACTGAAGGTGAAAAAATAGTAGCGATGAGAAATAGAACTATGAACTATGTATATAATTGTAGTAATAACAGCTAAACTGATCATGAGAAAAGCCGATGCTTACGGAGAAACAAATTAAAAAATAATGTGGTAGATGTAGAAGCAGTTAAAACTAACCGGTAATTATAATAGATTACATAATAATGCTCATTCTCCGCAGTACATCCAGTGACTTCCTTTTTGACACAAAAAAAAAAACATTCAGATATAGGTATAGATAAAATAATGTTGAATCCTATTTATAAATTGATATGATAGACCACAGCGTAAATATATTTATATTAAATAATACGATAATATTAAATACTAATAAGTTTCTATGTGTATATGCTGGTATGATATTGTACTGGAGGTAAATAACATGAAGTAATCATGTAATTACATGCCATAATTGTCAAAACTTGTTTAATAATAAAAATATGCCTTAACTTATCTATACTCCTTAGATGCAAAAGTACACGTTAAAACACCTTTAATTCGGTATTCACTCAATTCTAAATGTATATAGGTCACAGAGACCGAGTTTGTCTCTGGTTTTTACTACACTATACTTACGTCATTGTATGGGTACTGAGGCCGTAGTCCATAGATCCTATCAAGAACAAATCTAACAAATTGAGACGACATTTAACGGTATTAAAACATTTACTAGGACACTTAGTACGTAAGTAAGCTCTTCAAGGGTTCAATATAATATATAATGCATGCTTACATTTTTGTCTGCATTTATATAGGTCACAGGGACCGAGGTTGTCTCTGGTTTTTACTTACGACTACACTGTGCTTACGTCATTGTATGGGCACTGAGGCCGTAGTCCATAGATCCTATCAAGAACAAATCTAACAAAGCGAGACGACATTTAACGGTATTAAAATAATTACTAGAACACTTAGTACGTCAGTAAGTTCTTCAAGGGTTCAATATAATATATAATGCTTACATTTTTGTCTGCATTTAGCCTATAGGTAAAACCCCAGGTATGCCTGCAGGAATGGTCCTTGTTTCCTATTATGTGTATATGATTAACTCTATATCGTAATAGCCGTTATGAAAAGCCACTATGAACCATATAATTGGCAAAAGCTCTTTTGGTAATATACTTATATCCTAATCGAGTAGTTGGCAGTATTCTGGGAGCATCTAGAAGGGCTAGAAGTAAAGCGTCATGAAACAAGACGTACATGCGAAATTAGGATCCAAATGGCATATAAGAATAATTGTTCAATAATGATAAAATTTATAAAATGTAATTTTAAAAAATTACAGTGCCCCGGTATTTTTTTGAAGAAATATTTGGAGCAATGGTACTTGGTGTCGGACCATAGATCCGTAATTGCCATATTTCAAGATTAATGTCAACAACCCAGTGGTCACGGTAACATAATAGCGTATGTACTTTAGAAGGAATTTATTGTTCATTTCCAAAACAAAGTTTTAGAAATACTTTTCATATTTCTTGTACATACTCAAGTCATCAATAATTAAATAATACTTTGATAGAGTGCATACTTACTACCACATTTTTATTTAAGGTGCCGTGGTTTCCGATGTAAATTAGTTCTTGAGAGCCAATTAGAGCAAATTCATAAATATGGTGTTACTTGTATCTGCTTTTATTGAGAAGACTCTTAAAATCAAATTAATTGTGTTAATCTATAATTATTCAAAATAATCAAAAAGAAATTCAAAATAATAATAAGAAAAACTGTTGCTGTGATGCCTTTTCTGAGTTTGAACCAAAAACGAAATAAGTTGTGGCAAAAGTGGGACCACTTTACTTCTCGCTATTGCTTTACATGCTCGAAGCATGCCTTTCAGCAAATATGGTACCACTCTATTTCCTGTTATTCATTGCTTTACCTTCTCAGCCATGCCTTCACTTAGAACCATCAATAACCAATGATACAGTATTTTTAGGTAAACAGGTTAACTGCACATAGATATTACGGGTTCATAGTGTTAAATACACTCCGGGAACTTGTACTGGCTCATACAGTTATCGAGTTGGTCCTACACTTGCCTTACACGAACAATCATTGGATAGCATAGATGGTATTTATTTATCTGTTATTCCATTGGTTCTATGCTTGGTGACTCATCAAAACCATATGAAAAAAACAATTGGGTCACCATTTTTCGTTTTTTTTTTTTTCTTTCCCAAATGGTTTAAATTCATTTTTATCTATGTACATATTTCATGTTTAAAAGACTTATCTACAAATGGATATACAAAATACGCATACCTATATATGCACGTATTATAATATGCTATAGATGGATTGATATACTCTAAATTATAACATTTATGATTGGTTGTATATGGCACATGTGCGAGACGAAAAATATTTTACCCTCATACGGTAACACTCCTGTATCCGAATGATTTTACGGAATTTCTTAAATAAAAAATATCTTAAATACCCTAAAATATAAAAAACTATTTTTTTAATTCCCGTAATTATTTTTGTTTTTTGAATTTACCCTGTGTATTTAGATATAAAGGTAAGTATAAAAATTGTATTAAAATTGTATACAAATATGTTAAATCACATGCATTAGATTGGATAAATAATACACGTGTATTAACCAATACAATAGCGAGACAAACAATGGAATTGAAAACTTATTATTATTGGATAGTTTAATATATAGCCCAGTACACAGATAGAATTTGCCAATCAATACATTTTAAGTTAGATTGGTCATAAACTATCTGTTTTATTGGTTAAAATACCCCTTTCAATCATCCTCACTACATTTCCCATCTTAGATGAGTATGAATAATGTGAGTAGTAGCCACTAATAATACTTTATTGAAATTATTATGCAATAAGTATCGTTATTTTAATTAATCATCTGATGCCTTATGACCGAAAATTATGTTTGAAGCAGGACTATATAGCTATCTGATCAGATGTGGGAGCAAATTATAGAGATTGTTAGGTGTTGGTTACTTTTATATATATTTATTAGCTTGGAGTATAACTGTATACGTTTGTTGAATAATGTCTTTGTCAATTTTGTCAACAATTTCCAAAAGGGCTGCTATTGCGCAGATACCTTCTCTTGCTTCATGCATTTCGATAGTTTCAGCCGCTCATTACCATGAAAATGTAAGTATGTTTAGGTAAAAGTTGCTAATAAAAATTAAAGGTTGCTTGTGCTTGGGTATGACACTTTAATTTTACTCAGATATATTCCCAAGAGCAATTATGGGGTTTGTATTAATATTCTATGAGGAGTTTTTTGTCCTAGTGCGTCTAATTGTAATAAATACCATAAGTAAGGGTATGTCAATGATCATAGAGAAAGAAATATATGTAGCTTGGTGTCAGTTCTACTTTAGTTCTTATAAAAAACCCACATTTTTGAATTTCCATTTGGATATTAAATGATTGACTGTCTGTTAAATATGCATATACAAGCCTATTTTTAGTGGTAGAAGTGTGTTGTATCTACCTTACCAAATGAATTGATTTTACTTTTTTTTTTTTTCCTCTTTACACTATCTAACTGTCCTGCCACTCCTCATCCCCTTCCCTTCCTCCTTCAACCACATGTTTTTAGGTAATTGATCACTATAATCACCCACGCAATGTTGGCTCTTTAAGCAAGGAAGCCATGAACGTGGGCACTGGTCTTGTTGGTGCCCCTGCTTGTGGTGATGTTATGAAGTTGCAAATACAAGTGGACGAAAATAACCGCATTGTCGATGCACGATTCAAAACATTTGGTTGTGGGTCAGCTATTGCTAGTAGTAGCTTGGTTACTGAATTGGTAAAGGGAAAGACCCTACAGGAAGCCTCTCTGATTAAAAACGTGGATATATCACACGAATTAAGACTGCCTCCTGTCAAGATACACTGCTCTTGTAAGTGCTTGTTAGAGGGCTGTTATTGTATGGCTATTGTATGAGCTATATTATAATTATTGTATTGTATTGTATTATATTAACAGGCATATGTTCACAATATTGAGTTTAGCTAATGAGTGTCATTTCTATTTAATTATATGAAATGTTATATCTTCTTACTTATTTTATCTCCTCTCTCCACCTTTAGTGCTTGCAGAAGATGCCGTCAAAGCAGCCGTCAAAGATCTTTTGGCTAAACGGGCGCGTCAAGTAGCAGCGTCATTATCTTAGAATTAGTGTGTTCCACTTAATTATTTCATTTATTCCTCAGTAATGGTTGAGGTCTGATAAGAGACATGGAGACGCTGTAATATAATAATACATGTAGTTCTCCTCTCATGCTACGCTTTGTGAGGTAGCTCAATTGTAACATTTCTTTATATTTTAAGATCATTTATAGTATTAAATACTTAAAATTGGGTGCAATTGAATTGTTAAAAGCAATTTATTTGGTGTAAAATACTTCAAAAGGATATTTAAAATCCTGTGGTCCATTAAGACTGGTTTCTTAATTTGGCTTAATTAATTAATATGTTAATAAGCATTATTTAATTAGGTTAGCAGGCCGTGGACCAACTAATCGCCCCCATCATTATTAAATCAAATAAAGTAAGGCTCTAATGGTGTAAAATTCTATATGTAGATATATAAGACATTTTTATATATATATATATACTAACCATCAGTTTAGCTGCTTAGAATGTATGCAAAGTTATGTTTTGACGATGATAATATATCTTGGCTGGTTTTAAAAACATTTGACTTTACATAATATATATAATTATTTTATATTGTATTATATTGTATATGCATTCCATAAAGTTTATAAAATAAAATTCATATCAATGGTAAAGAAATGATGTTGTAAGCTAGTGGCTGCTGTCTCTAGATGGAGACAGAAACAGCTTCCAATCCATCATCTAAAACTAACATGCTTACAATATATATATATATATGTATACTATATATATATATATATATATCATATAACCTAAGCCACCCGTGTCATTGAGCTATGAGTAGCCATGCCATACATCATGCAATGGCTATAACTGGTCTGATTATAGTGTAATTAATAAAATCCTAATTTGGGGCACCAGGCATTTCATTTGCTGAGATAACTGTGTCATTATGATATTATAATTAAAATATATATGATAATAACTTGGTATTTTTAACTAGTATTAATAGAATGACGCAAGATCCAAAGAATGCACTCCACGGTGTCGGCCTATAATAATCATTCAACTTGTTTTACATCATCCAATGGCTTGGTTATATAACTATCTATATAAGGTAATGTAGTTTCCCAGCACACTTCTAATTGGTCTAGACAGATACTAATAAACTCTATATTGACGTCAGTATGATGTAAGGTATTCTCTACCAGTGTTTTAAACAAGCATCCTAATCGGTCGCAGCCCAAAGCTAAAGCACTCCCTTTAAGAAAGTGGGCCTTGTCAGACAGCTTTATCCAATCATAGGTCTCGCTGTAAGGGGTTCTGCGATTAGAATAAGATTTTTAAAAGCAATTTGAAAGACATTACCATATATAGTATATTAGTATATAGCGTTTGATGGATTTCATTTTATTCTATTTTATTGTATTGCTTTGTATTGTATTGTATTGTGTATTGTATAGTAGTATATAGTATTGTTTTGAATTGTATTGCACGGTATGTTATTTTATTGTATGATATTATATTATATTATACATATTGTGTTGTATTGTGCTGTATTGTACAGTATTATATAGTATTGTTTTGCTTTGTTTTATATTGCATGGTATGTTATTGTATTGTATTATATTATATTATATCATATCCTATCATATAATACAATATAATATACTATAATACAAAATACAATATAATATAACAATAAAATATTATATTATATTATATTATATGCCAGTATATTCTACTATATTCTATTGCAACATAATTTGTCATATTATATTATATTATATTATATTATATTATACTCTATTATATTATATTATAATATGGATGATCTTGAATTATATTAAATTATATAATGCATATAATATCGCATTTCATCATATTATATTCATCATATTATATTCATCATAGTATATTCATCATACTGTATTGTATTCTTTTAAACTACATAATAATAATATAATACAAGAAATGTATATAAATTGTCATCCTTAATATATTGAAGTTAGCAAGGGTAGCAAAAGGAACATAGAATATAAAATATATAAATACTTCAATAACCATTGTAAAATTATTGGTGTGAAGTGTATTACTATGGCAACACTTACTAAAAAGCACTCAACTCATCCAACCCATCATTGATCTGGTCAATAAATTCTATCAACATGTCATCAACAAACTCCTGACCACCCATAGCAATCAACTCCACAACTCGTTGATTGTCAAACGCTGGCAAAAGAAGGACCTTCTCGAGGCTTGGGTCAGACATCATACTGTATATGGATATTTATTTGTGTGCTTGTTTGGGTTTTTGCGTTGTAGTTGTCGAAAAAAAGCTGAATATCACACAAGGATTAAAATATAGTCATGTTGTGAAATGGATGTTAGAACTAAGGTTAGACAAGAGAAGGAAGAACGGAGAGATTGATTCTCTAGATACTCTAGGTAGGCAGGTATGAATGTAAAGGGGTATGTTACTTGTTAATATATATATATTTTCAAAAATGCATAATTAAAATTTAAAATACTTATTACGATGACTATTATTATGATTGTTATTATTATTATTATTACTACTACTATTATTACTATTATTACTACTATGACTGTTATTACTATTATTATTATTATTTACATTATATGACTATTATTGTCATTAACACGACTGTTTTACATTGAAAATATCCAGTAGACGTTTAATATTATTCTGAATAGTGATTGGTCAATAGGAAATGTTGATCTACGATTAATTGTGATTGGATATATTAATCTAATATTCCTAATATTTCGATGAAACACATTAAAGTTCAAGTTTATAGTTCTTATTTGGAAGATAGTGAACAACCTAATGAAATGCGCGATCAGATTCCAAAACAGAAACTACGTAAAGTTAATATATATATATACGTAAATAGAGAGAATAATAAATGTAATTCGTTTTTATATAGATATATGCTGTTGGGCTTACTATTTTTATTATTATTACTATTATTATTATTATGACTATTTAGTATATACTACATTATATTACATATGATTCATCTATATGATATTATATTATCTTATATCAACCTCTGTAATATTCATAATAAACTAGATATATAATAAATTTAATTTAACTTTATTAAACTCTATTATGTTATATTATACTAAATTAGCCTTGATTATGCATTGAAAATAGAACTAGTACGTGTTGTATTAAATTCTATTTGACGTACAGTGTGCCTATTTTCTAGTTGTTTTAGATGGTTGTCAATAGGTAAAGCACATGTTAAAGTCTTTGTGAGTTTTTTGTATGTAAAACACATAATTGTTCTAAATTTAGAAATGCTCTATACGTCAACTTGAAATCTGCAATATGAACAATTACTATGATCTAAGTCACTGTAATAGTAGATTGGCACTATACAAGTCTTCTATTATAGTTGAACTGTATCAGACTTGACTAGTTGACCTTTTAATAAAGAATCTGAATGATAAGTTTCTAACACTTGAAAATCAAGGCAAAATATAAATTTGACGATTGAAAATTTGTAACAGCAAACAGTTGCTTTATTGTTGTTTAGGGAACTTACCACATGCATATAAATAATGGAGTAATCAAATAGTTATGTCTAAATTTCTGATTGGTTTGTTGTGTATAAGAAATACTTAACCACTATGTCGTGGATTAATAGTTTATAGCAACTTATTAAACTTAATATATAAACATAATCAAATGTAAAAAAATTGATAACAATCCTAAAAGATAAACTACCTAAGCATGATGATGAACTCAGTTCCATTATTATATATATTCCATTGTATTATATTAAATTAAAGTATACTTCATTACATCTTATTTGAGACCATTTGATTGAGTTATATATCAGACGATACTGTACTGATTCATTATATTAATGTTAAATTATATCACATTTCAACATATATATATATATATTAGATTACCCTATCTTAAATTGACCAATTTAATTAAATTAAATTTCATACTCACTCCTACCATAATATATTATTAATTATTGTTATACTCTTTTATATTGTATATAATTAGACAATTAGACTATTTTACATATACTATCATATACTTCCTAAGTTTTTTTTAATATATATATATATATATATATATATATATATATATATA
>NAOQ01000184.1:60823-86413 GCA_002751075.1 Ichthyophonus hoferi | reverse complement strand
ACAATGCCGCACGTATATTTATCACTTAATTAGTCAACATGAATACATTAACACTTGTATCCTATATTTCAATAAAATTGAATGGGCATACCAAAAATGCCCATTATGACCCAAGAAATGCTACAGTACACTGAAATCTGACAAATCCCAAAAGTCTTAGATGGCATCATGCTACATCCTTCAGAAACACTTACGCAATTCTTAAACTAATATAAAACAATGTCTACCAAACTCAATAACTCTCATTATCAATAAAACAATATTATTCGAGTATACTGGCCATTCAATGTTTGGCATGCTACTTGACCTTAATTTAGGCGCATTCTAGATAGTCTGGAGCACACTGCAGGTGGTACTCTTACATGGAAAGCCTCCCATACTACCATGGTCTACAATGAGACATACTACCAACGCTCACCAGTAGTACACACCACTGCACCAAGGCCTCACAACAGTCCTTCAATAGTAGGTTCATGGCACTTCAACTGCCCTAAACCTCAGCTCGCTTGTCAGTTCCATACTGACCTCTATGTCAATATTAGTGTTGAGATCAGAATTTTTGATTGAAAATTGTGATCACAGGCAATCACGACGCTATTTACTATTATTACCAAGTATATCATGTGATCTCATGATTTCCCAGGTTTCTACAATTTCAGAGCACTAACTGCACTGGAATAATAACTTACACAGAGTACTCCAGCATAGCATAGATAGTAGTTTATATATATATATATATATTATAGTCAACATTTCTACACAATATTAAGTTAACAATTACTGGTGTTATCATCTTATTAACTTTATTAAATATAGCTTTATTAGTAGAAGCATTTTCCTATTAGTGCATCACTATGAATGATGAAGTAGTACATGAATAAATCGGGCATGAAGAATCTTGTCTTGTATAATACGTATATAACTCTTGATATCCTGAGTGAAACTTTTGAAAGTTTTCTAGTCATGAATATAAAAAAAAGCTAGTTGTGTTGGCATTATTTGTGGTCTTAAAAACATACATGATTGGAAAACACTAACTACTAGGTTAACCCACAAGAAATATCACAAACCAATCAAGCAAATCTATCAGCAGGTGTCTAATTAGATATATAAACCAACTATCTATCATAGCCATGCACACTGAACTCAGCACAATTAATAAGTTCCATACCTGGACTTTAATTCCTTGGGATCAAGTCCCCAAGGATCAAACTATTACATGTAGCTTATAGGTTTACCACAGAATGAGAGATAACCATGACAATGTTACACAAAACAATACTTGCCTATGTGCTACTCAGGGGAGCATGAGAGCCAAGAACAAGTATTTCTACAACATTTCATCTCTGGTAGCTAGTTTTTTACCATTGAGACACTCCTTGTTATTGCTACTTTTCATTGGTACAACCTGACACAACTAGATATCTGTTCCACCTATCTCTATGCTCCATTGGAAAACCTAATTTACATGCTACAAACCTCTATGATAACGTATGCTGACCGCCCTAATTGTATATAAAAATTATCCAATGTCTCTACCACCTACACATTAGTGGATTCTCCTGGAATTAAACATTGGATAAGTTCCTATAAACTCGGAACATGTACCCAGCTAACTGGAACTTATGCCATTATATATCCCATGTGTGTAACCAATTACTAGCTCTATGCTGTTATCTTGATGATGTCCTTATTATGGCTGTGGGAATCCTCACTGCTTAATGTTAATTCTGAGTCACTGTCAATGGATAGGTGATGTCCCTCTTTTATTTTACTTGATTCGGGACTTGTAGTAATATCAAAGTGATGAAGGAAGTTTCCTGATGTATTCTCATCACTTGTGTCAGAGGAGAATTGGACGCCTTGTTTTTTTTGTTTTTTTTCTGTAAACCCCAATTTATTTGCTATTTCTATCATAGTTTTACATTCAATCCTAATCACTGAAGTTGATCATTACTACTACTTAAATGGGGATATACATAATGTGCTTAACTTTTATTGTTATACACTATGAAACCAGGATCTAGACCAAGTCTGTAATTGCTGGCTATACAGTTGTTTGTTCAGATCAACACCAGTTGACCATGGGATAAGCATTTGAAATAAGCATATTATCGGCTAGAAACTCAACCTAACGGTTATTTTACACTTTATCAGCAACATCCTATCTAATGATTATACCAAAAATTGTTCTGGATTCTATGCATTGCGTATGTATCATTAATCACTATGTGTGATTGTGATTAAATATCCATCAATGATCAACACTATGTAAAACTACGGTAAATTTACGTTTTAGACTGCATTCAACATCTAGTCTTAATTAACTATAATTAGGGGTACCATGTGATTAATTAATTATCATTAACTAATGTCTAACTTTTAATTACCGATTGAAACCTTATTTTAAACTCTATTTAATATTTAGAGGTTCAAATACTACATAAACAATGAGTAGCTTTGTAGAAGACATTATGAAGTATGCAGGACAAACACTTGTAAGGGTTGAAATACTTCAATAATATCCAAAGACCCTACCAACAGGAAGATCTTTGTTAAAGCTTTCTCCAATTAATTCTACACCAAGGACCAAGGGATGTGCATCTGATTTTCTGGGATATACAATCCAAAGGTATGATAGAAACATCAAACTTCTTCCAAGTCAGATGCTGCACGTACTGACTTAAGTACAGTTTGGAAAAATAGATTGACTGCGGTTGCTGAGTATACTTCATGTGTTGAGGTTAGGTCTGATTAGTATTTCTGGCCTAACCTAGTAGTGGAGGGTGCATACTTAATTTTTTGTTGAGGTGTGTCAATGCCTTCTCTCCAGTCTGTCTTCTCCTCATTTTTCTTACTCTATCTGTCCACTGGCTCTTCAATTTTATCCCTCCTTGATTCCTCAATCGTCATATCCCTTCTTTCCATACCCAACTCTCCTTGAGTTGAATTGTCCTTCTAGAGCTCCTTCAAAAAAGAAAGATCATGTTTTGTAGGTAATGGGTCATCTCCAGTTGTACTGGTAGCTTTGTTTTTTCTTGGGGGCTTATCCTTATGGTCGGGTAGAAGCTTGGATTGTTTTATAGCATAGGAGAAACTTGCCTCTAAATATTTGACGTCTCTACTAATAATTAGCTGCCTATTCTTAGTATCCAACAGCCTGTATGCTTTCTGGGTCTCCTGATATCTCAGAGTCACTAACTCCCATCCTCTCAGTGCCATCTTGTTGAAGGTCTTACTTTTATAGTAGCATCTGCATTTATAAACTCTGAGTCTATTGAAAGGCGTGGTTGATTGTTGCCATAAGTCCCATGGTAGTGTTGATTTTAGTAGACACCTTATTGGCAGCACGTTTAAGGTGAGAGCTGCGGACTTGATAGTTTTATCCCAAAGATATTGAGGGTGACCACTCTCTATTCTAGCACTCCTTGTCATTGTGAACAATGTCTGGTCCATTTTTTTACTGACTCCATTCTGCTCAGGATGATAAGGGACAGTGGTCTGATGATGGATCCCGAGTTTCTCCAGAGATGATGAGAATTTTTTGTTGAGGTACTCTATTCCATTGCCGGTAACCAGGGTGCCCATAGGCTTGTTGTGCATGGCAGTGGTGTAGGTATTTCTTGAGCAACTCAAAAGTGTCTGATTTCTTCCTGAGTAAATATACTTTGACAGAGCGTGAGTACTCATCAGTAAAAGTTACCACATATTGAAAGCCAGAGTAGGATCTGCACAAAGATCCGGCTAGGTTCAAATGTACTCTTTGTAGTACTCTAGTAGCTTGGTTTGTCCTCTCTGGGTATGAAGTTCTTTTTGTTTTGAACATACTGCATGTTCTACAGTCTCTATTTTTCTTGTCCATCATTGCATTGTTAGACATTGCCAGTGTAAGAGGCATGTTGGCTAGACTTGGGTGCATGAATCTGGAATGAAGAATTACATAAGCCATTAGGCCTAATTAAGCTTCTGATTCTGTAGTACGGTAGGAGATTGTTTTTCAACTACCTTGTTGGTCTCCTAGTGAGCAGAGGTTTGTTCTTTACTATCAGTGTTCCTTTTCATTTCCTGTAGTGGGATCACGGGAGCATCCAACCTATATATAATGTTATTCTTCCTTGTTCCTTGCATCACAATTACTCCATTTTGAAATATTGTTACTGTGTCATCCTTGAACACAGTTGTGATGCCTTTTCCATTCAAAGATGGAATTGAGAATAGGTTTAGCTTTAAATTTGGTACCAACAGTACATATGAAATCTAATGTGACTCACTGCTTTATCTATTCTAGCAGCTAACCATTGCTGCGGGGTCCTAAAGCCATGCTCTTCAATCCACTTTCCCAACATATATATGATATTCCTGGAGTGAAAGTGATGAAGTCATCTCCTCTGAAGTGGAAATACCTTGATGAACTACTGTTAAGTACAAAACTTGCATTTGGCTCTACTCCCTCAATATCAACTGCATTGACATAACATGTGGCTATATATGACAATTCCTTCTCTGATTCCTCCTCTGTAGTGTATGCAGTGCTCTGGGGTTTCCTGCCCTTCTGTGTGGGATACTTTCCCCAATTTTTTTTCCATCCTTGGTGAAATCTCTGCTGCTCCTCATTGTTACCTTTTTGGTATCTTGGATTGCATAGCGGTCAAGGCTTTTTCTCGGACTGCTGACTTGCATTCATGCTGAGCTTGTTCATTCAAGATAGGATAGGACACTTAGCTGTTGTGCATGTTCCTTCACATATTGAGCATAATTTCTGCTCATCATTTTCATAATATCCTACATTTGCTCTTGGCTCATGTTCCTCCCTTCCATTCTGCTGGCTTCCAAATTTCCGCTTCAACCCCAACTTAACGTAAGAGGCCATGTCCTCTATGAATTCCTTAAGGATTCCCCAGCTCTTTGTAACCTGCTGGCAAGCTTTAACTTGATCTCCATACTTATATGATTTAGGTCATGGATGATCCACATTACCACTGCTTGATCATGCTGCTCCATCACTGTTCCCTTCAATCTTTTGTTAGCCGCTAACAACCATCTAATGTACTTGGTTTGGTTCCACTCTCATTGGGCTTAAATGAAATGTCTAGATACCCTAAGATGTAGGTTGTCTGCTGGGCTGTATTCTTCCCATCGAATTGCTTTTTCAGCCCTTTTCAAGTATAAAAAGAAAACTGGTTTTCCTCTCACTCAGCTATTAAATGTTACTTGGCAGAGACTGATGTGTATAGGTAATGTCTAGCTGTAACTTCCTCTACTGACACTCTGGTTATGTTGAGTAGCTGCTGACCTGTAGGCCGATCTTCCATGGCCTAGATACACATTAAAACTTACATTTTGTTAATGATTCTTTCAGCCTATTTGTGTAGCTGATACCTTTGTCACTGTCAGTGAATATCTCGTTCCAAGGGATAAGTAGAGGGATGATTGTTTTGGAAGCCCCTCCTCCCATTTTCTTGAGCAGTTGTTGAACCATCTCCACTGTGAACACTGGCTGACTTCTAGGAAAATGCAATTGTTGCTCCTGGGCAGGATCATGTCCCTGTGCACTCTGCGTTTAATTCTCCTCTGGCATGGTACAGTGCGGAGAGGTGTTTGTAGATTTCTCAGTGGAAGTGCTTTTAAGTTGCTGAGCCTCAGTAACCCTGTTGTGAACTGTACAGTTATATTTCAGGTTCTCGTCCTGGTCCACTGCTGTACGTTTGTTGAATCTACTAATGTCAAAACTAGAACTGACGAATTTGTCCTGAACATCCTGAGACAGACTGCCTCCTTTTGAATCACTAGAAAAACAAACTCTCTGTTTCTTCCTCTCTGTCCTAGGCACAGACCCTGACTTCTCCTCTGATGCCTTGCCTTCCTTATGTCTATGCTCTTGGAAGTGGGTAATCGTTCCTAGGTAGGTTTCTTGTGTGTGACTCATTCTTAATTAAAAATTTACAATCGTTTTCCATAGCGTCTATCTTTATTACCTTAATGCCAACTGGAATCTAAACTAAGTCTCTGATAGCTGGTCATATTATTGTTGGTTTTTCAGGCAATACCAGTTGATGACCTGTGCTGAACATATTTATTCAATAGAAACTTAATCTTAGCTGTTACCTAAAATGTACTTGGCACCATATCATATTGTCCAATGATTATTTAAATGATCATTCTAGAAACCATATAACACGCATGTATTATCAATCACTATTCTATTATGTAATTAAATACCAATAATCAACACTATTTAAAACCATGGTACTTTTTACATTCTAGACTGCATTAAACATCTATTCCTAATTGCCTACAATTGGTGACATCATTGAATTAATTAATTATCATTAATTAATGTCTAACTTCTAATTACCGATTGAAACCACATTTTAATGTTTTTACCAATTGAAAGTTCAATGCTAAATAAACAATGAGTGTTTTTTGTGAAAGACGTTATGAAATATTCGACCAAACACTTGTAGAGCCTGAAATGCTTTAACAAAGTTTGTAATCGGGCAATAGTTTTTTTGACCATAACATGCAACAAGATTTAAACAACTTGACGCGATAATGGAAAAATCCATATATGTGTGTGTCTGTGTGTGTGTGTTATTAACTAATAATGGGCCAATTGTTGCATGATGTGCTTGTTACTAGAGATTCGGTTGACCTACGTATTGAATGATCTTGAAAATTTCATACGGCCCATAGTGTGGGATGCGTTAACCGGGACGGTCATGGAATATTTCAGACATATAGTTATAAACTGTTGTACTTTTTTCAGGAGAAACTACCAGTCTGATTTTAATTATGTTCAATTCTTTTCATTTTTTCATATTGTTCTAGTCCCTGCTATCAGAGCTGTACCTACTAAATTCATTGTTCTTTATTGGATCATTCTTTCAACAATGCTTAAAATGGAAAGTGCACGCTATAGTTAAGAAAAAAAGTGAGAAAAAAAAAACAGAGTACAGAATTTGATGAGAAATAAATATTGATTACAGCTTCACTAAAAAAACTTATCTCTGAATTGTGTACGCTCATAATTCCAGTAGGTAAAACAAATACTCAGGGAAAACATGCATATTTAGGGGTGATCTGCCTATATTGTTTTCTATGAGCAATATTTTTCTATAGTTTGCAGCATACCTTAAAATAATTTCATTGTGATTCCTATCAATATATATATAGTTATATGGCATGAACATGCACATGTGGGAGTTTGGTCTAGTGGTATGATTCTCGTTTAGGGTACGAGAGGTCCCGGGTTCAATTCCCGGAACTCCCCTTTTGGTCGGAATTGGAATAGGTAAAAGGATATGAGCTGGGATTATAGAAAAGAGCACAGTAAAATAGAAAAAAAATCATATACTCACTCTAAACTAATATCATCGCCCATTACTTACCGAGATCATCGCCCATTACTTACCGAGTTGGTTATTGCTCAGAGATATCTGAAACAATAATGAGACACCCTCAAGAAACCCGTGCCAACGTGAAGGAGTATTGAATATATTAAGTAGAGACAGGACTGTTCCTGTGATTTACCTTTTTTCAGAAGGACAGGGAATACCGAATTAAAGGGCGTTCTAACATATCCCTTTGTATACACGGAGTACAGATATGTTAAGACATTTTTATTATTAAACAAGTTAGCAGGACTTGTCTTAGGCAGGATGCCTAAGCAATGAGTTATCTGGACTCCAAACCTATGATCTGAAATGACTTACTATATAGTGTTGGATTGACATTTAGCACCAATCGATAGCACAAACTAAGTTTTCAGACTAAATAGGTAATAGTAATTTCAAGTATTATTAAATTAGTATAGCTATATACTGAAATACCTAAATTAAGTAAATACCGCTGTGTTAACACTCCTCCTTGGCCTAGGTGGATTGTTTCACCTGGGCATAAAAAAATATATAAAAAAGGAATATGAAAGAAACCTTAACGTGGTGACTACTTATATGTAGGCTTGTTGCTCACTAAATGAAGTGGGTAATTCCTGTTGACATTCAGAAGTGACTGTTGTCGGAGGTGCCATGTCTCTGTGACATGACACTCAATGTCTTAATGTAAAGCAAAACGGAAGACAGCTGACCAAACTGTATGTTAAATGTTCCTGCTGGCTCTGGTTTTAGCTCTGGCTCTGTTGTAGGCTCTGGCAACTACCGGCTGCCGGCTGAAGTGGGTATTACCCAGTTATTTTTTACACTTAGGCTCTGGCATCTAACGGCTGCCGGCTGCCGGCTGAAGGGATGTGTGACCGTACACACATGTTTTGCACGTTACCTTGGTGTCACGTTAAACTGGACATATTTATAGTTCAAATATGGATTTGAAGACAATGCATATATGGAGGAAAATATATTTTTCACATGTAGAGGTCATTAGATTGATGTAGGAATGGGGTAGAATGTTTTCAGCATTCGTGGATCATTGGTTTAGTAGAATCGCCAGATTTGTTTTACAATAATAAACTATTTAAGTTTTTTCTGCTACCATGTTGGGAATAATATCTAAAGACTGGAGTCTTCCTGCAACCTATATTTGTGTATGCACAGGGAAACGTTAAAATGCCCTATAATCTGGTAATTTCTCTCCTATATAAATACAGATCCTAGGAACATTCCTGTCTCTACCTATTATTCCCAACAAAAAGGATAGCAGGGAGGTCCTCCATTTGATTAACCTAGTTGTTAATTTGCTTGCAATGCCTTTGGAGTTTTAGATCAAGGGCAAGTGGGTCTAGTAATAGAAAAGTTTTTCAGTAGAGAGGGTGCTGGGCTTATTACCTGTGCAACCATCATAGGTGATTCTAGACTTTGTCCACATATGCAATTGTGGTTAAACATAATTAAAGGTACTGCTCACTACCTCGATAGCGCTTTTCATTGGTATGTGAATGTAGTCGGTTGGAGTCAGGTATGGTCCAGTAATTTAGCTCTGGAAGCCAGCTAAATCACTTGTTCTACAACACATAATAGAATTAACATTCGAGACTATTCCAATCACCCTGATTTTCAGTTAATACGTAACAAGAGAGTATTTATGCAATCCAACTTTTATGTTGAAGCAGGAAAAGAGGCAGGGAAACCCCACAAAATATTGGGCATGAATATTCATAGGAATCTTTGACAAGAATGATAGGTAGATAGAAAATCAAAGAAACAAAAACTATTATCACAAGGATTACTAAATTTATTTAACGCTATGCCCATAATCTCTATCAATATATTTTACCCTTTGGTTTATTTGTAACTTGCATTATGGTTCCGCTGTTAGACGGCCTTCAACCATTACTCCCTTCATTGTACATACGGAATAGTTCATAGATGGTGACCCAGACTCCCAAGATATATATATAATATTTGCATTAGTCCAAACAAGCTATATAAATAACGATAGAATCTCGGTTTTTAGTTTAAATATACATTGACTGTAATACCGAAAACCAAAAACATTATGTCTACTATGTCTACTTCAATACGAGGATGTGAAACATTAAGTTCACCCCAAAACTGAGCTTAGGGTGCTTAGATACCTGATATGGTATTCCTATAAAATCCTCCAATACCAAAGAAAGAAAAAATCACTTCATGTCTTATGATAACATTGACAAACCGCATGGAAAATCGCTTGCAGATAACAATGAATAACGTTGACAACTGCTCCAATAGCGGGACAGATCACACAAAAGACACCAAGTAAGCCACTAAAGGGCATTTTTCCATCCTTGGGTTATCTGCGTTTTCCTTGGCTAGCTTTAATACTATTTAGTGTTGCGTAAAAGGAGCAATATAATAATACATTACAATAAGCAACTGTGATGGTATTACTAACATCAGCGCCAATTAAAAAACGGCACGTGCTGTATTGTCCATGACTACTAATGAATTAACATTTAGCCAAATCCCTTACAATTACTTCCCCCACAATGCCAACGCTATCATTTACTCAAGTTAATATTGTTAACCCATAGGGCAGCAAAAAGCACATGGTAACAATGTAAAAATAAAACGGCCCTTGCAGTTTTGTTAAGTTTGTCTCATATTATAGGTCGGAGAACGTTGTTTGATCTGATCCCATTGCTTTATTAAGGTTAAGGCTATTTATGATGTAGTCAATCTTCTGACTAAATAATATATATATATATATAAAGTTATATTAATTATTAATATTATTAATTAGACATATTATTGTAATAGGTTATCTGTTTGAGACATTATCAAAAACAAAACTCATTAGGTTCCGTGAAAGCATTTAAGATCCATTTTTAAGTACGACAAGCGAGGAGGTAACCAACCCTCAAGATGCGACAATTATCAAAACGTAAACACCACTACGACACTAATTAATTTTGAACAAACAACTGCAATGGCCCACATTATTAATAATTCGTTTTTCATTGGAATAGGAGCATAAATCCCCGTATGAAAAAAGATGCGGCCTGAGATGGTGAATGCTATTAATAATGTTATACTATATATATTGCTGGTTTTTTTGGCTAGTTTTTTTCTGTCTCGTGCCTAGATCTGTTACCGAATGGGATTTTACTATCGCTAATTAGCTCTTTCCTAAAAACTAAAACGTAAAAGCCTCGATAGAGATTGGCTCCTAGTGGTAGGTACTAAAAAAGGAAGTATTTATACTTCCTTCCGATTTGTCCAAAGCAGTGCAATTAGCTATATTGCGTGCGCGTATGAACGTTATAACCTGAACTGCTAAACCAAACCTTAAGTCCAACAGTGGAGTAAATTATGGTGTATAGGAACAGGCCAAAGTCTAAATAAATAGGTTAGGTGTAATAATTGTGGTTTTATACTCATTTGCGTCACTGCTTTGGGTTAGAACTTGAGTTTAAGTGATATTTAAAAGGTACAACTTTGTATTTAGATTGAAATGCATTATTGGAATTATGATGGCTAAAAATCATCCTTTAGATAATTAAGAATTAACCATAGGATAATACGTTCCACAAGAATTATTATTACTTAGGTATAATTGGTCAAATGCTAAAATGTCTTGGCAAAGCATATCTTATGTTATCATCATTAAGGGGAAAGATTTCTCTTAGGCTCTTGGTTAAGCGCACAAACAAACTAATACGCAACGGAAAGCTTACAGGGCTTAGATCTGACACGAGTTGACGTTAATGCTATCTATAAAAAAAGCATTACAATCTTTTCCCGTTGTATAATATAAGATAAAAAAATCTTATCAGTAAGCTTTTGCCTTGGATATATTGTATTACAATTTAAAATAATAATAAAAACCACCTCTCCCATAAGGCTTTCACCTATGCTATAGTTTTTGTCTTAGCGCTATTATTAATTACGTAATGGAAAGCTCAAATTCTATCTAAAATTACGTTATACGTACCTGAGTGTCCTATTCCGTCTTATTGGCCTGCATCAATCTATACTAATTTATATTTGTGGCCAAATGAAACAATACGATCGAAACTGAGATTATCAAATATCAATTTTAAAATTCTAATTCCAAAATATTATTGGTTAATATACTAACATAAGTCCACATTTTTGAGTAGTCATTCCATTTCCATGGTGACAGTAGGACAGGGTTCAAAACAGTGTCAATTATAAACTGGTAAATAAGTGGCACTGATCAACTATATTTCCAACCAGCATTAAGAAACAATCAAATACTTATACTATCACTCATGACCAATATTTATTAGCTCCCGTATTCAATAAGCGACCTCTTCAAGGTCTTATTTATCGTAAGATGTTCTAGATCAAACTTTACAAACCAATGAATGGTTGTAAAAACGAATTAGCCAGCAGAACAATGGGCACTAATACATTACAAAAAACTTTTTTTATTGTTCTTTATTTTTAATTGGACTACGTATAATTGAAAATAAATAATATAAGTGAAAAATAATTATAAGAATGTAATATAGACGTACAGTTATTAATATTGCTATTTCATGTTTTCTCAGTGCAATTTAGAACAGAGTGTATGTCATGACTTTAGAACAATCCTATTTTAGATTACTTAAGACTTTTTACTGGAGTAAAAAATAGCACGTTGTTTAAACCAGGTAACCACAATATGACCCATTACGCTGTAAAATATCATTAAAATGACGAATTTTATTGTGCATAATTGAAAAACTGTAAAAGCGTACAGAATTAAGAACTTATATGAAAAATATTTATTTTATAGAAATTATCAGGATATATCAATAAATTGCATTGTTTAACACTAAATGGGATCAATACATTAGTCAGCATACCAATTGGACCCAAAAACGACAACTCGGTATTAAATTAAATTTTAGTAATAGTGTAATAAAATAGTGTAACCATTATCTTATCAAAATGTGTTTTATTATCAATCAGATTCAAAACAAAATAAATTAAGCGAAGATTACTTAAACGGAGCGAGGAGCTAATGGAGGGCAAATAAAGAAAATTGCTTTTTACCACTCCAAATTAAGGTTTTATTCTGGAAGCTTCAAGGATGGCTCAAGATACTATCTTTGAATCAAATCTATGTAATGTTTTATTCGTCCCTTGCACTTCAAAAGAAATAGACGCAGGAGAGACAACAAAAACTAGGCGTTGGACAGTCTAGAATGTGTGACCAGTTACTTGTATATATCCTCAAGTGTGCAATGGTTGGGTAAGTGTCTATCGTCTAGATCTATGTAGATCATATCTTTTTATCGATTTTTTTATATATTTTTACAACGATGTAACCAACTATTATTAACTAATACTAACTTTACGAAGTAAGATTATTATATGAAAAATTATTAAATCATTGGATTGCACTTTTTACCCATGCTGATATTAAAGAATTCGTGAGCCAGAAAAATGCTAGACAACCAACCTTGAGAAATGGTTATGATTCATTTAAGAATACCTCTATTAATAAGCCCTTGACTAAGGCTATTACCATAATATCAAACAAATCAGCGTCATCTTCTTAATTGGATCCGATCTATTTTGGTCGAGGGTTCTATTCGTTGGTTAACACACATAGAAAGCTCTATTGGGTATTTGCTATTGAAACCCTAGCACCTATTGCATATTGGCATGAATCAGCTACCATTTGGCTTAAACTTAGACCAGATTAAGAAAAGAAAAAAACAATCTTAAGTGTATTAATTAAATAATTAATTTAAAATGGTTTTTATATCAAATTAAATGCGTTTTCCAGAAAAATCTTTATTAGTTCCACTCTTATATGATCTTTAAGTAGCCAATAATCAACCGCATTCCAAGATTATGTGGGTTTATACACTTAATTTTATCAAATGAAATGATTTTGAAATCTTTCGGAACCTGTTTGCTCACAAATTGTCACTTAATAACTTGCAACGTTTCTCCTTGCATTCGCAAAAACATTTGTTCTATTGGCTATTTATTTTACTATGAAAATGTTAGTGAAACACGCTGCATATCGTTAATTGGGATAATATTAAGTTAAAACTAATCATTAATTCCACTTAATCTAAGCATAATTACGATCTTTGTATTCTGCATTAACAAAGTGTACTAAAATGTTATAAGGCATAGGATAGTAGCTAAAAAAAATCCGAGTATATTAACCATTATAAAAGCAAACCAAGATACAGGCCCGAAAGAAAGGATCTTTCCGACCCTGTGTCCTGTGAAATTCGATAGCGTGGCACCCTATAAAATGCATTACATATCGTGTTAGTTAATTGGTACATGCATATTTCTATAATCTTATATAATCTACTGCTCGGGGTGGTTTGCAATCATAATTGACAGCGATATAATTAAATTATATCTACTATAAACGGGATTTGTTAAAATGGCTAATTTACAAGTTTGTCGCGATAACTATTATTCGTCGCAGCCTTTGCAACACATGGAAACTTCCAGATATGTACCTTACTCGCCAATGCCAATTGTGTATGCTCGTCCAGAGGTAGAGCGTGCTTCTTTGACTAAGCCTCGAAACAACTATATTACCAGGCGTTCATCTGTTGTCAGTAGTCCTTCATATAATTCGTCTCCCCGGGCTGTAGTTAACGATGATATATTTTTTGACAATCTCCAAGATGAGCTCGACGGTGCACCACTACATTCAAGCGCAGCCCCTCAATTTGTAAGCCGTTCTTATCCTTTGAATACTCCTACTTTTGCTCAAAAACCCGACTTTGCCATGCTGGATCATCTTGAACAAATGCAAAGCTCAATTGAAGCCCTAGAAGTGACAGGTCCCTGTAGTACAGTGATTGCAAGGAGGTCACAGTCTTTGCCTGAGAGTTCATTATACAGGAAAATTCAATGTGTTTCTCAACCTTTAACTACTATACAACCTCGTGCAACCAATGAGATCTGGAGGCCATGGTAGAAATGTGACCATAGTATATTTTAGTTAAATTTGTGTAGATAAAATTTGGAACGAAGCAGTTACGTTACTACCATGATTTTTAAATTAGACTAGATTTGTGTAATTTAATTATAATATAATTTTGAAGTGCCAGTTGTTATTTATTTGTACGGGTTTCAAGGAGTTAAAAACCCCGTATACATGGGTATGAATAAAAAGTATGAGTCATAAACATGAAGCAGTACTGTTCAGGTTTTGTTTATTTTTGTACTTTTGTTGTAGTCTGCATACTACTGTTACATACACAATGGCAATTCTAACCGCACGAATTAGTGCACGTTACTTGCAATTAATATATCAGTGTATGTATATACTTCAAACCCTTGGGCTGTGTAATAACGCCAGCGTTAAGTTTAAACAGTTAGACCATACTATGGTAAGGTACGTTAGGCCTATTACAAACGTTTACACGTTTTTAAAACATGCCTATAATTATCAATTTGGATTGGATTAGTAATTGCAGCTATTTATCTACACGAATATCCGTGATAGCAGCATTAATAAAATGACCTTTCGAGATAGTGTCAATGTGCCCTGCTAGGTCCAGAGTTTTGTGGGCATAGCATAATATGTGATGTGCTTGAATTATAGATCAGACCTTAGATTATGCTCTAATATATCTATATGCCGCCTGATCGGACTAGTCCTCTTTGCACAATGCTCTATTAATAACATAACTTAATTGTTTAGGATTATTCAAAAAAATTAAAATAAACATAAATGAGGAAATACTATGCGATAGTATGAGTTGGTATGACTAATGAGAAATGAGCGAATCTATGGCCTGCACAATATAAACCAAAAGTGGTATCATCAACTCAATATCTCAATGGGAACTATTTTATGACGGAAAAGAGTGAAAGCTAGGATAATGGGATAATGAGCTCTTTGTTAGCCTTGGTAATTGGCTCACAATGGATCTAGTATCTGTGAAAACTATGCTCACTCAAGGGTGATACTGATATAGATTGAAGGACATGTTTTGACAATTGACTGACTGACTCCTTAGCATATAGGAATGGAGCGACCTCCCAGGATACACAAATGCCATTTCTCTCATATCATTTCTTTCCTGTTAGTATTTAAATAGGCCATGTTTTGCTTTTAACTCCTTTAGAGAAAATGACATGCTTATCAGAATAGTTGGGTTCCAATGGTCTGAGTAAGGAAAAATTTAAATATAGGAAGCTAGATAGATATATCGCGATAGGTGTTATTGATTACGGCAATGATAAACCAGTATGATACAATTATTGGATAAAGGACTAATAAGATAGGTAGTATCCAGCAGGTGATCCTAATGGAGATTAGATTGAGGGACATCTAATCTTTTGCCGTTAGATCTGGATGATTCTTGCATAGATAGGAAAGGAGCGACCACCGAGGATACGCTAAATGCAATTTCTCTCTCACTTTTTCTTTACTGTCAGTATTTGAATAGGCCACGTGTATTTTTTTAATTGTATTTCTTTTAAAGAAAAACATATTTTTATGAAAATAGTTGGACCCCAATGATACGAGTCGGGAAGAGCAAAAAATATGGAAAGAAATAGATAGATATAGATAGATAGATAGATAGATAGATAGATATATATAGATCGATATATACAGTTGGATACACCGCGATAGGTGTTATTGATTACAGCAATGATGAACCAGTAAAATACCATTCCTTAGTAAACGACTAGATATAGTCAGTCTTTAGCTATTTAAATGATGTGAGATTACTTAGATTCTAGTGGCAGCGACTACTGATTATTTATTGGTGTTTCAGATGGTTCCATTTCCACGCCCACTGTTGAACGCAAGGCGTTTCTGTTCCATAATTCTACTAAAGCTAGAGGTGGGTGTTTTGGGTGGGCGCTTGGGTAACTGACGTTGTACTGCCAATCAGATATGTATGTTAGAATAACATGGGCATTGGTTTGTTCTAGCTTAAAATAAAGCAAACAACAAACAACCCATAGTTAGATACCTGACAATCCCATATCTCGTTTGTTATGCAATGAACGTGTATAAAAAACAAAACCTTGAAAGTGTGCACGTACTTTATCTGTACATATAACATAGAAGTAAAGGTAAACATAATTCATCATTAGTAAAAGGAGATTGACTCTAAAGCAGTCTTACAGCCACAAAATCAATAATAACCGTAAGCAAATATACAAACCCTGAGCGGTAGAAAGTTCAGAGTCAATAAACAGAGGACTGGTATTATTGGACTTGATATCAGACGAGTCACGGGGAGGGTCATTAAGGTGCATCGATCGTTGTGCAAATCCAATTCTGCATCCTCCGTGTTGAATCATACCTCCTACTCCTGACCCTCTGGGTGATTGTCTTATCTGTGCCGGAGTAGCTCCTGAGAGTGTTTGTGCACCGGTCAGAATGTTTGTTTAGTTGATTGATTTTAATACAACGCTATCTTAGGATAGTTTGCTAGACTAATTGGAACATAGTTAGATGATGTTAGGAAAGGTATGACAGCAGCATCTACATTGGTATATCCTGTGGGACGGTCCACGAAGGGGGAACAAAGCATTGTAATAAGGAATAATGGCATAAGGGGTCAGTTATGCCAAAACAGCGTATACGGCTTCTAGCCACTAATTCTATTCCACACTAGTGTAACACACACAAACATAAGCCCGCACAATATGACTAGTACATACACTTGCTTGTATAGGCATAATTGTAGTCGCATATTTGCAATAGGAAGATAATTCTTTAGTATTGCAATATACAATCATTTAGATCTACTGAATGTTTACATTCTGCCAAAACTGACTTCACTGGATCATTCCTTACACACATTTTTTTTTTATCTCTGATTGGCAACTACTGAAATATGCTAAGTGGTAAGTACCCTATAGATATATATGGTTTAAGTAGCAATATATCTTTTAAAACACTTCACTTCTACCTTGATGGGTGATAGCCATTTGGCCAAAGGGTAACATGTTGGCCCGTGACAACATATTGGTGCGAGATGGTAAAGGAGATAAACTGCTGAACCGTAAAGAATCGCCACCTGCCACCCTCACATGTAGATAAAAATATTATTGACAGAATTCATATATTGTTAATGATTGGTGAGGGATCTTATGCTTGAGTTTTGAGCGCAAAATCATATAATGAATATCTTTTTATAATGTTGTATGCAGCATCTAAATATATATTTAAATAGGCCTATGAAAAAGCATGCAAACTGGTTATATGTCTATATGTAGACATTAGGATTAGTATAGGAATACCTGAAATGCTGGAGATGTTGTGATGCATTGTAGTATTTGTGATATCACACATATTTGGCACCCTGGGACTAGGCTGGCCTACGTTTTGTCGTCGCAACCCATCATAGAGGCTCTGCGGATACAAGATTTTGATATGACCTTTATTATCTTTCTGTATCACTCCATTTTAATCTTAGTCTTGATATTGACGCTATAAACAGTAACGCTAGAGGGCTTAAAGCCTCTGTGCCTTGTTGTTATTTCTGTTTTCCTCTCACACATCATCTCTACTTTCCATTTTTTTTTTATCTTTGAAATATTGGTATCTTTTTTTATTTAAAAATATCCATTTGCACCTTTTTTGTTAACTCAAAACACAAGTAGATAGAAGGTAGGATTAAAAAATGTCCATGTATACATTTATGACGTTTTATGCATTTGTTTCTACTGCATCTCAAATTCTCGGTACATATATTATTATATATACTTCAACTCATTCATTTTCATATGCATACTTGAAGCTTCTGCAATTGAATGGTTTTCTCATTCAAACGTTCCTGTGTACTACTGGTCCGTGTTCTCAGGGTATCGATGTCTTTGTGCAATGCTGAAAAGAAAAATATGAATTATGGCCTAATTAGACTTTAAAAAATATGTCTTATGACATGTTCTAATTGATATAATTAGCTTTGGTTAGCTTCAAAAATATTAAATAGTTATGACAGGAGCATTAAATATTCTCGGTTTAAGTCAATTCTTAAAAAAATACACGCAATATATCTATGAATTCATATTATATGTTCTAATTATATCTTTTTAAAATTGAATTGCTGCTTAATGAATGTCCAGACCAAACTATGGTCAACAAAGTAATTAAACAAAAGCAATTCATATATATATGCGTTACAATAAAAAGGGGAGACTTCTTGCTTCCTAACAATGTATATACAAATAATTTTATATCCTAGTATTTTAGTTTTGAGGCTGTACTTATACTGTGTCTATTTAAGAATCTTCAATTACCACTATAGTGTGTAATACTAATGGAATAAATAGAGTATATATAAATTAAATCTTTTATAAGCCCTTTTATAAGTAAATACTTATTAGAGGGTAGAGGTGAAATACATTTTATTCTTTTCTTATTCCTATGCATTTTCATTGTCTTTAAAATGTGCATGAAAGTGTCTCTCCAATGCCAAAGATAGGTTGATTTTAAAATACATGTATAATATCATTAACTAGGTTACTTATATGTTAAATATTTATTAAAATGTGATGGTATAATTACTAAGTCGAATTAATAATAAAAAGCCTTCAGAAAAAAAAACTGTACTGAAAGAGAATGTAACATTCTTTACCTTTATACTTAGTCTGACTGGCTGAAAATAACAGGAATGGCAAAAGAAAATATATATACAAGAGAAAGAATATGGAGTAAAAAATGAAATAATGTTTATACAAAAACTCAATGATTTTATAAATAGGAAAATAAGATAATGGGAGAAAAAGAGAAAATAGGCAGAGGAGGAGTGGGAGAACAATAATGTGGAGAGGGGGATGGTGGTCAGTTACTGCAACCTTGATGATGCAATAATGCTTTAGGTCCTTTTAATCATGCATTTATTTACATCAAACTTATAAAGTTACCGAGTCTGAACTTTGGTTCATGCCGTAGTATAATATATATTTTCTTCCATGTATGCTCCTTACAAAAATAATACTTCCTCCTTGGTTAGTTATTCTGATTCCTGTCATAGTTGATTATTTTCTATACTTCATACCCAAAAGATCTCCATATTTATCCTGTGCAAAACCAGTGTTTTGGTATTCATGTTTATAGTTTTAATTACATTTTAAAATGCTAATGATTTGTTATAAAAATGATATTCTTTGATAAATACTTCCATTTGATGCAAAACTGTAGATTAAATACAAGCCGAGAGAAAAGTTGTGGGTTTAAAGATGCGAAATACTATGCGGAAATTTTTTTTGGATTTTAAGTAATAACATAATAAATAGATGGAGATAGATAAAAAATAACTAGCCTAATATTAATAACATGGATATAGTGTTACTAATAAAATTCAGAGTATCCGTTTTTATGCAGCAGCATTAAATGTGTATGCTTATGTATTGAAAAAAAAAATTTTAACTTTTAGTTGATATGAAGCATAGTATCTTTTTTGTAGCTTTAATGATTTCTGTTGTAATTATTAGTATGCGTATATATATAAGAGGATACGTGGTTGTTGCAACATGCTTGCAAAATAAATGTCTACCGAACCGTTAGTAATAAGATATTTCTTTCTGTCAAAAGCCACAGCTCTCACGTTAATCCCCTTCTAGGCTATAAATTACCAACAAATATTTGTCTTCGGCCCATAAAAAGAATATTACTTTAAAAAAATATATATAAAAAGAAAAAATAGTAAAAGCATACACCTTGCAACTCTGAAGTTAGGTTATTGCATGTATTTTGGTATGTCTGTGTAGATTCCACATAGCGTTGATGCCACTTGGCTAAAATATGATCGCTGTAGCAACGTTCTTGATTAAGCTGGACAGAGAAATGCAACTTTGGTGATACAATTCTCCTAATTTTTTTAATATATGCAAGCATTATAGATTTATTTGAAATATTCCCCATGAAGTCTAAATCCAGTTGCAGATACACTAAATTTTAACAACCTATTTTTATACACTCATTATGAAATCAAAAAAAACCACAATAAATCGTCCATCCAAATACCCGACATATCACTACGTATTTTGTTGTCCTCCCAATTTAAAACGGTAATGGTGCCCCCATTCTCTAACTAATTTCAAGAGATTAGATGCACAAATATTGCATAAAATAAAAGTAATATTCAATTGGTGTACATTTAAGGATAGATCTTATAGATCTTAGAACAGAATGAATATAGAAAAAATACTAAAGACACTGTGAGGTGGGAAAACAATTATGGTAGAAAAATGTAAGAATAAGCAAGAAAAAAAAAGGAAGGATATGAAACAAAAAAATCACACATGGTCAGAAAGGATACCTGAAACAAGTAGAATGAAATAGCTCGATTTGCAATATCTATAATCATCTCAGGCCTCAGACCAGCTAGCACAAGCTGAGAAAGGCGAATAATATGATTAGATGGAACACTGTTAGCACACAGGAAAAGAAAAAGTCATATATATATTAAATCAAAGTTAAGTCTATTCAAGCTATTATTTGTATTTCTGTATGGGTCTCAATTTTATTTTGCTATACTTGGTTTTGTAAATAATTCACAAAATAATATATTTATATATGACGACTATTTTTCATATTCATTCATTTAAACAAAAATCATACATTTGCTCTTGACTTTTCATCGGCGATACCATTCATTATATTATATCTTCTTATACCATCTATTTAGCAGATCTTTTCCTTCAAAAAAATTTAAATTGAAAAATGTATAATACCCATTTCTTTTGTATTTCTTACCATACATATCAAGGCACATAAGCATAGCCGAAATAATGTATATAATACATCAATGCAATAAAGCAATGAAAAAAGGTGTGGGTCATTAACCTAAACAAAAATGCAAGAAAGGTGAAGTTCAAAAGCTTGTACACAGGAAAGAAAGTCATCACTTGAAATACACACTCAAATTTTAAATTCCATTTTGTTAATACTGCCTATATTATGACAGTAACATATATCATGTATAATTAACTATCAATATAAAAAAGAAAACCACATATAAGGTCGTCTTTTATCAACAGCATCTTTAAAAAAATCAAAACTTAATATATGCAATCAGAAAAGGAAATTACTGATTTATATTGATCTGAAGGGCATAAATCTACACGGACAAAGTCATATTGAGCACCAAGGCTACATTGGCCTGTGCATAAAAACGTCAGCACTGGTTATGCGGTTTTTCTTATAGGCGTTGATGTTTTATTTCTTCTACATTAAGAGCAAATGTAAATACACATACAACCGTGATATGATTCAGTTCATGTGTGTACTACAGTTGAATGGAAACGGATAAGAATATATTATTTTTAATCAAATTGTTGTGAATAAGAGCCAGATAAACAATTGATTAACCCAACTGGTTTTATCCTGGAAGTCCTTTAAACAGTCCACAAGTATCTTTTTCCAATTTTTGATACTTGCTCACTAACATTTGATTGACTGTTAAATCCCCATGGGTTTCCCCAAAGTACACCAATTTCTGTTGTTTTAATATATTAACGCAAATAGACATTTACAACTATATGTAATCCCAGTCCAAATATAATTATAGGCTCCTCTTTTGCTTGATAATTAAAATTATTTTTTACTTTTTAAAAGATAAAACATTGGAGGAGCAGGGGATTGAACCCTGGGCATCTCGCATGCAAAGCGAGCGCTCTACCACTGAGCTACACCCCCAATCATGTAATTAACAGAAATAATAAGAACTATATATCACCGAATTGTTCTCAATAATTTGCAAGAGTGTGCAAGATAGGTGCTTATCTAAGTTAATCTCATAAAAAGAAAGTAGCCAACCGCTTGTAGAAAAGAAGCTTCACTTACATGCCGGGCAGACTTGTTGTTTTTCAAACTCTTTGTTTCCACATTCATCGCAGAAGATATCTAGGTCGTTACGTTAAGGATATGAATTGATTGCTTAAGATAAGCTCAAATTTACTAAATTTCATTGACTTTCCTACAAAGTGGTGCATAGGACACGGTCCAACTTACTTTATGAAAAAATATCTATGCTAATTATATTTAAAACAATAATATGTACAGATATAATCAATCATACGTCTTTGACTGGATTTAAATCATCCAATTACAAAGATTTACAACGAACATCGAGTAATTGTAGATGTATAACATAATGGAAGAAAATCTAAGCAATTAAAACTAAGGTGTATTTTTAATCCAATTATTTTGACAACATAGGGTATGTAATAACACCATTGTTCTAGAAAATCTACTGGTTTCAAAAATAACAGTAAAAGGTTGAAAATTTAGGTTATACTTGTTTTACGTCTGTATATATTTGTTTAATCAAAGGCTGTGAATGATGCTTATACAACTTTGCACTCTTTAAATGTACACGTCTAGCTCTACAAGATAATTTTTCCTGTGTTTTCGATTTGGGTTTAATGATTACTTGCCCTATGCTTGAGCAGTTTTAACAAATCAATATTATCACTTGAAAGATTAGCGTTATAATACTTAAAACTATATAACACAAAAATTTATAGGCTGGCAGAAAACCCTAAACTGCTAACCCTTCTAAAGATATAGAGTTTTTTTTTTTTTTAAAAAAAAAAGTCCTAAAAAATATAGAATATCTCGGGGATACGGGAGCAGGAAGTCACCTGTCAAAGATGAGTCTATGTTAAAATTAATACAAGGGGAATTTAAGCTGTAGCCTAAATATCTTTAAGCATTCATGATTATTATATGTTAAAATACATTACATAACAAAGAAAATAATTTAAGACCATTAAATGAAAACAACCCGCCAAAAATGTGTATGAGACTAATAGTCACCCTACAAATGTTGCACACGATCAAGTTATCATTGTTGTGCTGTGCGAGTGAGCTTAATTTTAAAATGCTTTAATGCGTTTAGGCGTAATAATATATGTGGTAGTACGCATATTGTTTGTACATAAAGACATATGAAGCAACATTGCCAAATAGGAATATAGATCATGTTTGTGTTTGTTTTTTAAAAAAATATCGCGTATGCGTATATTTCAATGTGTAATATTTAAACTTATTTATCTAAAATTTCTAGTGGCAGTATGTACATTTTATTAAAATGCAATGTAACTTGTATTTGAAGATTAAACATACACATTGGAGAACATAGCATTATAAAGAAACATTTTGAAAAGAACAATTTCATAGGTGCCGAATAAAAATATATCTAAGCCTTTGGATTTTACTTATTTATATAAAATAACCAAGTAAACCAACTCAAAATTCAAACCTACCCAGGCACATCCCGTCATCCTTTTGCGGCATTTCTGCATGTTACAGTTCAAATATTGATCCATATTTCTGTATAATGAATTTCACAATACTGCCTTACACCTTGTCAATAAAAAGCAAATTTTCTCTATTACTCCCACGATCGTAATACAGTCCTAAATTTTACCTACGTGCTACAAAACACAAATATATGAAAGTTTTTCTTCCGACTTCAACACTTTTCTTAGTAAGTGGTATCTTTATAAATATTTAGATACTTAATATATTTACTTTATTCACCAAAACCAAACTAGCATATAATCTGCTATATTTAACCAACGTCGGTTCTGCAATATTTTAATTTGTTGACAATTATCACGTCTTTTCCCGCCAAACTTGGTCACCCCAAAATAGGCAAGGCAGTTCATTGGCAAATAATTCATGATTGTGTTTAATATTATAGATATCCAACCGACTCTTACGTCATCCAGATCATCTACAAGAGAATATAGATAACTTTCAAGTGATCAATTATAAAAAAGTATGTGCTTTAGTTTATGAAACCACTACTTGAATTATAATATCGATCCATTAGGGGTCGGTTTGATTCAATTTTTATTTTTGGATGTGCTGTAAAATTATAGATGTGATACTAAAGCATTGCTATCCAATGAAATGATACATCTTTATGTATTTCTAAACGCTTCTTTTACTATGAAAAGGGGCCCAATGGACTGAGAAAGCAGGTTTATCATGGCTTGCTTTATTGTTCTTTATGTTTCCCATAGAACTAAGAGTCTAAACAATAATTCTTAAAAACTTATAGAATATTTAGAACGTTGTGATTGTAATAATAATTTTTCATTGGGGTTCAAGATTCACGCAAAAGAATTTCATGTTGGAAAATCATTTAACACGTGAATAGAATAGGCCAATCATTAATAATTAAAGTGTTAATGTTAAAAGCTACTGCACTGTGTTTGTTTGGGATGAGCAGGTAATATATAAGTAAAAAAATGTATTATTTAATAGAATGAATGTAAAGCAAATTAAATTTTTATTCAATTATATTTTGTCTATGTTTGAATTTATGTTGCATTTTTTTATCTTTCACTATTATTTTTTAAAGTCTAGCAGGTACAATAAAATTATTCTATTAACTATTGGATTTCCCGTCTTCTATAGGAATATAACCAACCAATACAATCTCAGGCTTTACTCTATCTATTAAGTAGTGCAAACGATTTGCTTGTCATGAATTCCAGAATAAATTCCTAGATTGCTCAATTGTCTTGGCAAGCAGAATGCATCATTAGACCAGGGATTTCAATCGTAGTATATAGGTTTAACCTTGTGATTGGAAAACCATCTGCGGATTTTAGTCTGCTGAGATACAACGGGTTCAGTCAAATGTGTGTATTAAAATGTGGTTGTACACAGATGTTCGTGTTAACAGTAAAAATAAATAAAATTAGCCTTATAGTCTATTTTAATTATATTCATAATTAAAGCATGTATGGGTCTGAGTGTTTATGCCAACGTCAGCAAGATTAAACAGTACAATTTATATATATTAGGTAGTTCCATGCTTAATTGTTTTCATTCCTTTATTCTTAGAAGTAGCATTATTGATAATGCAATCAATTTGGACGCTAAAATATCTGTATGGGTTTATATATAGGTACATATACATTTTTTTCTCCCAAGAAAGTGATGATTCTAGCTGGTACTGGGTGTAGGAATATGTATTTAACCAAGGTTGGTGCTGGTACCCAAGCCCAGCAAATCAATTAATCTTTTCGTGGCGCAATCCTTGGAAAACAATTTAAATTCCAACTTTGATATTCGGAACAAATATCAAAAGTCTCAAGTAGTTATAGGTCTTATGGCCGATACATATCTCTCAGAAGATATATTGATTGGAAAATTAATTATACGCTGAAAAAAATTCAGTACGAGTATTTCAAAGAGGAGCCAGTCCATACACAAATTTTACTAATA